>JAHDVE020009105.1:0-22686 GCA_022606495.2 Halesus radiatus
TTATATATATCCAACTTTTCCTCACTTAACACAAAAAAATTTCCTTCCCACATTAAACCCGCGTTCTATACTGATAACAATTTAGGTAAATTACTAAAAAATACTATACTAAAAGATAGAGAACATAAATTAAGCCACTCAGGTATTTACCAACTATGTTGTAATGATTGTCCATCGTTCTACATAGGTAAAACAACTAGAAATATAAATATTAGAGTCACAGAACATTTAAGATGCTTAAATAATAATAACTTCTCAGAATTTGCCAATCATCTAATTTTCAAAGATCACACTTTTAACAAGGACACGGGGGTTACAATTCTTCACCGTAACAATAAAATCAAAAAATTGGATAACTTAGAAGCACTCGAAATTAGAAAATCCCTGAATAATAATGCTAGTATTTTAAATAACCAAATTAACTTATTTTTTAGTCCCATTCTTAATATTTTTCCAATAAATCGCTCTGTTCTTCCCGGAAATCCTACAATTACCCCTACCCGTTTGCTTACCCCCCACTCCAACACCTAAAATTTATATGTCTTGTCACAATATTCTATATCATAAGTTAGTTTTAATATTCTCCTGATGAAGGAAGGGTGCTTCCGAAACCGGTAGAGTTTTAATAAAATAAAAGTGGTCTACAACAAATTTATGTGTTTTTTATTGTAAATTATGGCGAGCCACAAAGTTAATGCTTTTTACAAATATGTAATTTTTTGTCAGTTAACGCATTTCAATACGGTTTAAAATTGTGCATCAAAGCAAAAATAATGCGTTATATTTATGTATGTATTTCTGTAAATTTAAGTATCTATTATTTTACGGGCGTTCAATAGATAAATAAATAATAAAAAAATTAATACATGTGTAATTAAATCCCCATTAACGAAAAATGTAATAAAAGGTAAAAGAATTTACAAAAAAAAAACAGTTTTTTGGCTCTCCTGGAAATTTGCTAAATATGAAATACGTTTCTTTGTGTTGTGGGCGATGAATTAATGCCGCACGCATAACTACAGTATTATATTATTTTAACTCCCACGGCTCGGAGAGCTTTGCAGCAGAGAATGGATGGTTACCTCGAGAGGGTCTCCTCTTGGGGTAACCATAACCTCGTCGAATTTAATATTTCAAAGACCAAATAATGTAGGATAACGTCTAAAGGGATCGAAATGACAATCTAATCTCATTTAACGGAAGCAATCATCCCAACAAGCCCTCCATTGATATGTGTGGTGTAACCTTATGTGACCAGCTCAGGTATGGAGGCTCCATCGAAGCCAGAGTAAAGTTAGCCTCTCAGAAGCTTGGCGTACTGTACAGAGCCCGTAGATACTTTAATAGTACCTCAAACCTCAAACTACAGACCCATCTCAATCTTGCCAATCTTATCTAAAATTTTTGAACGTGTAATTTACGAAAGATTAAACAATTTTCTGTTAAAAAAATCATTCTTTTATAAAAAACAATATGGCTTTAGAAAAAAATCGAACACACTAGCGGCAATAAACGACTTAATCAGTAAACTTAGGAGCGGCATTGATGGTGGAAATTATATTTTATCTATACTAGTTGACCTTCAAAAAGCCTTTGATACAGTAAGCCATGATATACTTCTCAAGAAACTTGAGAAAATTGGTGTAGTTGGTCCTGCTCTTATTCTATTTCAATCATATCTTAGTAATAGAAAACAATTCGTTAGCATTAACAATCAAAATAGCAACCACCTTCCAATAAACTATGGAGTTCCGCAAGGATCCATACTAGGACCTTTACTGTTCCAAATTTACATCAATGATATTTCGCAATTAGATATAAACGGTGAAATTTTTCTATACGCAGATGATACTGCAATATTCTACTGGGGTAAAGATCTAGACATCTTACTAGAAAATGCACAAAGTGACCTAGAAAAAATTTACAGTTGGCTCCAATCAAATATTCTAACAATGAACATTAAAAAAACAGGATACATGATTTTAAGCTCAACCCGTAAAATAATTCCTCCTCATGTACCCTTAAAAATTGAAAAAAACGATTTGCAAATCTTTATACAGGAAAAATATCTTGGGCTGTGCATCGATAAGCATTTAACTTTTAAACAACACATACAAGATGTTAAAGATAAAATAACACCCTTGATTAACGTATTTAGCCGGTTATCATATCTATTACCAATTAAATTTTAAAAAAGTCTATATTATAGTCTCGTACACTCACATCTAAATTACTTAATTGAAATCTGGGGAAATGCGTATGAAACATACATTAATGAATTACAGGTAATTCAAAATAAGGTAATCAAAAAATTATTTCACTACGGACCCAAAACATCCACAAAAAATTATATTCGGAAACAAAACTGTTAACATTAAGAAAACTATATGAATACAATATATGTCTACTTATATACAAAATAAATAATAAACTCATACATACAAATACAGAATTTATTAAAACGTCACAAGTACATAAACATTTTACACGACAACACGATAACATACATTTAAACACCATCCATACCAACTATGGTAAGCAATCCATTAGTTACGAGGGAGGCAAATTGTATAATTGCCTTCCAGATGACATTAAAAATGAAAAAGTGTGAGTAAATTTAAAAAAAAATTATTCATTTTTATTCATAAACAAGAAAATAGTGAAAGTGTATAGAATTGTATCTTATAATAATATTGTATGTAGTGATTAATCGAATTGTATGTAATTGAAAATTCTAGTTAAGTAAGTGAAAATGTTATTTTCTTTTTTCTGGAATAAAAAAATTTAGAAAAAAAAAAATAGTACACAACAGCTGACCTTGTACAAATCGCAAGTGTACCCCACTGTTAAATTTGGCAGTCACCTCTGATCGGGAGTCCCACAATTACTGAACAAAAACCTTGACTCTCTGCAGAAACGGGCGGTCCGTTTGATAGATTCGCCTATCTTAACAAACGGGTTGCAATATTTGGAGCACAGACGTCTGGTGGAAATTCCGTCCTTGCTCTACCGGTATTTTAATGGAAGATGCTCTGAGGAACCAGCGTCATTGATTACTTCGGTACCAGTTCATAGTCGGGAGACACGCCAAACGCGCGTCCAACATCTGCACACGGTTGACATTTGTCACATGAGAACGGGTCGCTTCTACGACTCGTTATTGTGTTCAACAGCTCGGCTATGGAATAATCTGCCAGGCCTCTGTTTTTCCTCCATCCTACAACATAAGTCTCTTTACGACCCAAGTTCACTCCTTTCTATCCTATAAAAGAGCCTCAACACTGCATTCCCAGAGATGACATAGGCCTTCAGGAAAATTATTAAAATCTGGCAAATTTGATCACGCTTATTCAAACACTAATATTCTGCCTGTGTGGGGCCTGCTAGTCGACAGGTCTTATGTAAATTTGCGACATTAGTTTTCTTTCACATCGATGGAGATACTAGTGGTGGGCGAAGCGGCTCGGTTTAGTGAGCCGGATCACCAAATCAGCTCTTTGTAGTGTACCGGTTCGGTGATCCGGCTCGTTTGAACGACGGTTCTCGTCCCCCCACACCATACCCTCTCCCTCGCTCCCTTGACCCTCCTAAAGATGTCCTTAAGACACTCTTACACGATACTTTTCTCGTCCAGTTTTCATGTGATTGTCTTTAGAGAGAGCTGATTTAGTGATCCGGGTCACTAAACCGAGCCGCTTCGCCCACCACTAGCAGAAACAGATCACCCTTCAAAATTGAACAATAAAATATAAAGATTTAAAATAAATAACAGCTATTCTTTTACCACTAATCTAAAATTGTAATATCGATGGTAAAGAAGGATGAAATAGTAATTTCATATCAAATCATGCAGCATACAGCGTTCTTAGTAGTGTCCTCTGCTAGCAAAATCGTATCTCCTCCAAGCTTAATAGTAAAAATAATAATAATAATGATGTTTTATTATCTTTTTTTGTAACAAAATAACAAATAATGATATCCTCACTGGGATTTCCCGTTGTCAGAATTTCATTTACAAAATATAAAATGATATTATGTTAAATTGATGTGCTTGATGAAAAATATAAAATAATTGTAAGGTGAGATATTTTAAGTGCAGTTTATTTGAGTGGTTTCGGTGTTAGTCTGTATTTAGTGTTAATATATTTTCTATTTCAGATCTCCCTATGTAACGTATCCAGTCCTTTATTTGTTTTTTTTTTTTTAATTATTATGGCTGTTGTGATTTTTAAAGGATAGTGGGATTTTGTTGTAGGGTTTAGTACCATAGTATAAGAATTTTTTTTGTCCACATGTTGTGTTTGTGGTTCATTGTTGTATGTGTTTTTGACTCTGCTTAATCTATCTAATAAAACTGTGTTTATCTGAAATGACCTGCCAGGTGATTTTCAAGTATGTTTCTGTATTTGTTTGCACATAACTAGATAGAGCCTAGAAAGTGATATTTGTACAGCGCCCTTGGGGTGATTTTTAACTTCAATACTTTACTACGTAATGCAAACACTGTGGCATGTAAAAATACTTTTTTTCCCCCTAGAAATGCGTGTTTTTCTCGAACTTCTCACACAAATTCATTGCGAATTTCTTCTTCTTTCACGAGCAAATGTGCCTTGCATTTCTTCACAATTTCGATGGCGTTACATTCCACGATTCATAGGTAATTTTGGAATAATTTTTAACGTTTCTCATAAAAGTCGTGCCTACGTTTTGTAACGTCGGAAATACGCTGATATAGTCAATATTATTTCTTACGTAAACAGAGGGAGTGTCGAAGTAAATATTATTATCTGAATCGAATCACATGTCCTGAGCAAACGTTGTAAATGTTTGGTCATACAATTATTGGGTGTACTTGTGTAGGCAGCCTATTTCATACAGGTTGACCTACAATAATTAATAGCAATACAACTTATCTACGTTGAATGCCATTTTTACTAAATTTTACGAATGAATTTGATAGAAGTATATTATTGTCGTTGATTTTTTTTTAATAATTTACGCCGTGGTCATTAGCGGCATTTGCTCATAAAAGAAGCAACAACACACACCGTCAGCGCGCGAGAGACTCTTCGTAAGTTATGGCGGTCGGTGGGGGTGGACTCACTCACGCAAAACTATCCCTGTAATTACACACGACACTCTTAAAATTGCTGCGACGGCTTTAAGGGGAGCTAAGTGTCCAACGGTAAAAGGTATAGGAAATCGCACATAAACATTCAACCCATGTCAGAGATATTTGTGAAAACATTTCGTTGGGGTTTGTCATACCTCACATTGGGTTAAAAAAATAGCAGAATTCCCAGTTTTAAAATATCGTGAAAATGTTTTAAAATCTCCTTTTGATTGAGAAAAATATTGCTCGCGTAATGATGAGAATCTATTGGTTTAGGTTAGGTCAAATTAAAAGGGGTAAGCACGATGTGATCCTAAGTGTAATATTTGGTCGATTTAGCCATTTAAATTCTTGTAGCTTTATTTTGTAACCAACTAACCGTTATGTCGTTTCACCGCAGGGTTAGGCAGAGAGGACGGACCGCCAAACAAATCGATCTTGGCATAAATTTCTTGTTTCATTCACAATCATACGTCGTCGCATACATTCTCTTATGTTATTCCGACTTCTGACATGGCCCGACTCAAGTAATTGATTCACTTAATCGTGCCATGTCCTAGGGCGTCCCTGACTCCTTCGTCCATTCACATTCGCGTCATATATTCTAATTACACTCCTTTCTTCGTTCATTCGCTCTACATGCCCGAACCATCTAAGCGTCCCTTTATTAATTATACTCATCACGTTTACATCATTCTTTGCGAATCTCAGCATTTTTCACATGATCATAGATGATTTGACACACATTCGCCTAAGAGATCTCATTTCTACAGCATTCAGTCGACTTTCATCCTTCCTTTTTTTTTTTTAAATAACTTTAATGTAAATCTAATTAATTTAAGTTCTGGAAGTTTTTATTATTGTGAAAACTGTTTCGGCGTTCAAGGCCATTTCAAACTGTGGTTAATCCACATTGTAACGAATTATTTATATGATTTTATTTACTCCCACCCAATTCTAATTTGAACGGGTTTTTGATAATAATGATTTATTATCGGATGATTAATATTCTCTATTCTGTGAGGCTTTTTCATTTATAATGTGTTTCCCCCGTATTTAAATGACAATGTTTTCTTAATTGATTTATTTAAATGTGTTATATTGTTTTGATAATTTGAACATACTGACAAGCGGTGAATATATAATTTTCTTTACGTTATTAATTAATGTTATATTAGGATCATTCATTAGTTTGTTAATTTCTAATTGTTTAAGTAAATTTAATCTAAGACCCTTTCTCTCTGTGTGCAGGGTTTACACTCATTGTTGTCAAGCTTCCTTTTTTTAATTGGCGTTTATATAAAAAAAACTCTTATTTTATATACTTATCGAAATGCTACGAGAAAACAAGACAGATGGGAACCATTTTGCCCGGTTTCTGCTGTAGTGCGTATATACAAGTATCAGAAAACCAATGTTGACTAACGATGTTTTCAAACTCTGATTAGTTTCATCAAATAAATAGTCCATTAAATCCAGATTCATGATAATGGAAACTACAATAACAACAACAAAAAAATTGTGAAAATGGCTAGACTTGGAAAGGTGGGTAAATTTTATTGGGAAAGCGATAAATCTCCTTATTAGGATTTCCATGAAAAACGTGTTGTTTCCTTTTTGGCTTTTCCGCCTTAATTTTATTATTTTTATGACCCCTAGAGCATGATATCCTGAAAAACGTAACAGAGGGTTACAAATCAATCGCTGTTGATCGCACTTCTAGTCTAGGTTTTATTAGTTCAGTGGTAATAAGTAATACCTGAATAAATTATTGGTAATTCCGGCGGTGGATTGTGTCAAAGGCCGTTTTTAAATTTAAAATTACAAACAATATATACATATATATATATATATATATATATATATGTATATGTTTAATGATTAATTTATCATAATATTTTTCTTCTTACGGTTCTCTCTCCTATAGGATATTAAAGAAAATCATATAAAAAATTTCAATATAGTGAAAATGTCAAACAGGTCTAGACGCAGAAAACGAAAAGGTGGCGGTCGCAAACCTTATATGAATTTGCAAATATTTGATATTGAAAAGGGGAATTAATTGATAATAATTTTAGTAATTCAAATCGGGAATATGAGATAGATAAAAATGACCGAATTTAAGTCTTAATGGGTCAATTGGTAGAGACGTTGGTCCCGGTAAGACTAGATGATATACAAATCAGTTGCGAACTTCACCTATCATTAATTTAATGATATTATCTTTTCCAATGATTAAATGTGACAGTGAGGATTATACGTTTAAATTAGTTTACTAGCGTTTTGCCCGTTGCACCCAACGGAGGTGACTAAATTATATAGCTATCTTTACCAAACGAAAATTCATACTTTTCCCCTCCAAATTGAAACTAGAATTTGTTTTCTATATTATTCCCTAATTTAAATCATAATTAATTTGAAACCTAAGTATTAATATTTTAACAATACATATTACTATTAATTTAAGATAGCCACACATTTCAGTCAACCGGATTGAACATAACCTAATCCAACTTCAAAAAATCTAACCAAACCACAGGTACCGAACCTATATTTACCTACCTAACCTAGCCAAACCTAACCGAACCCAACCTAACCTGATCTAGCCTAATCTAACCTAACCTAGCCTAACGTAAGTCAACCAAATCAAACCTCATCTAACTTAACCTGAATGTTGAGGTTGTCATAAACTAAAATAAAATAACATATTATGTATTAGGTACGTATCTACGTACTCACAATTGAAAAACTAAATGTTGTTTTTGAAATGGCCTGCAAAAATAAGTTATGAAATACAGGTTGTTTTTTTTAGAGGTTTAGTTTTTAAACTGGCAACATTGTTTCTACAGACTCTCAATTTGACAGTTGACAGTTGATTTGTAGTCAGTACGTTTTGCCATTTCACTATGAATAGACCGACGTCAGAACAGCGCTTGCAAATTGTGCAAATTTATTTTGAAAATCATGGTCCGGTTCGCCAAACTTATCATGCACTACGTCCATATTGCGATCGACATAATCGTCCATCCATCAAGTTATTCGGAAGACCATGGATAGTTTTCGCACCACGTACACTCTAGTGGACAATACTCACCCGCAAAGACGACAAACAGTGCGCACAGAAGAAGTTATTGCTGCTGTGGAGCGTAGTGTTGAGGTGAATCCGATTGAGTCGATTCCCCATCGTGCACAGCAAAGAAAGGTCTTGGCTTAAAAGCTTACAAAATCCAGCTTGTGCAAGAGTTGAAACTGCGTGACCATTATGCGCGTCGTAGGTTCGGTGAATGGGCCGAAAACAATATTCATTTTGAATTTGTATACCTCTAAAAAAAACACCCTTTATAAGATTATATGAAGGTACCTAACTACTTCCATCGCTCGGTTCCAACATAAAAAAATCAAATTTGGAGACAACCAAATGAGAACGATTCGTCGAAATTGAAGACCTCCCCAAAAGAAGGGCCTATTTGCAAAAACATTTTTCTTAGGAGAGGCAGAGAACACATTATCACATTATCGCAGTTGCGTACACTATTCTTCCAGCTTTCTATATCTGATCTCCGTTTTTTACCTTTATTTACAGGTTTAATAGCCAAAAATAACAGTTCGACCTTGTGCAAGTCCAACATTTTTTTTAATGTGGGAGTACCGCACAAGAGTTCCAGCATCCCCGATTGGAATATGTTGTGAGGCTGAAGGTAGTGGGGAGGAGAAGGATCTAGGGAAGAGGAAGATGAAGAAGTTCCTGGCTCTTTAGATCTGGGCTAAAGCCATTTCAAGCAACGTTTCGATTCTGGATGATGGTCTTCTACCAGGGTAAAGGGCCATTCTTCCCAATCCTACTGAGCAACTGTTGAGTCGAAATTTCGCCTCAGCACTGTTCAAATGCACAAATTCGCTCTTCCCAACGAAATTCTCGATCAAATTTACGATCAATTTAGGATATCGATTTTTGTTTAAGTTCCCCTCAACAGAGGACTAGTAATAAAAAGTGTCAACAGGGTGAACAAAGGTCAGTGAAATGTCAGACGTCATGTTTGGTTGGCGATCTATTTATCGCGATTCAAATATTGAATGACAGAGATTTATTTCCATTTTCGAATGTCAAAACATGTTATTTGTATGTTTTAAATATAACTGCAAAAATAAAACTAACTTATTATTAGCTACGTTTTATATTGTTTATCACGAAATAGAAACGTCAAATTTACGTCTATGGAAGTGAGCAGCACTATTTTACTTTCTATGAAAGTGAGAGGGCACTATTTTAGAGTATACGAAACTGGGCGGGCACCTCCATAATTTAGGATTAAAATACTCGGAAACAGGTAAACAGAGCGAATGCTCAACAAAACACTTGGCTGATCGGTGCCTCAGATTGATCACTCGAGAGGTTGGGAAGAACGGCCGTTTTAGTCTAGGTATTATTGTTACATTTAAATCACAATTCCATCTTTCTACCGCAGTGGACTTTGTGTGGCAGTCGAATAAAAAATATTAAAAGATATTTGCCAAATACAGAACCCACAGTTTGAGAGCTTCTTCTAAAATAAACATTGACACAACATCTATCGCATAAAATTATTCTCCTCTGAATTAACACGGCAATCTATATATAGTCCCTGAGACTGAAATAGCCTCACGCCTTTATTTTTGCCTCAAGATCGCCGGGAGATAACATTATGAAACATAATGAGATGGAAATACATGACATGTGATTATTGGGGTTCATCTTTACCCGCGGCCGTGGAAAGACGAAGGAGAGATCGGAGTATTCAGCGGCGTGACAAAAGGCTGCCAATTCCCGGGGCAATTTGAATACACACAGAGTAAATAATGCACAGAGATGCCCTAATACGCAAAGCGAAGAAACCAAAATAAGAGGGCCAATTTAAGTAAAGCAGCAACTAAGTAAAAAGGTTCGGCTTATTTACAACATTTTTGATTAATTAACATAACATTTTTGATTAATTGCTTACCTATTTTAATCACTTTGTGTTTATGTTTATAATTTGTCTATTCTTAACATTATTATTTTTTAGTTTACTGTATGTCCTGATGAGGAAAGCTTCGCTTCCGAAACATTTCGATATTTATATAAGTGGTGTTTACAAAGTAATTTTTATTTTTTATATTGGTTTACATGTGTCAAACGAAAATGTTTTGTACCCAGTTAAAAACAACTGCGTACACCTTTAAATAAATTTTTATTTTATGCAGGGAACGTGGTTTTTTGGTGTTTTTTTCTGTTTTTTTAACGTTAGAATAGGTGATATGGTCTGTTGTATAACCATTATCTTTATCCCACAAGGTAGAATGATCGATTACCTGTCGGATCGATCGAGTTAGCAGCTGGTTCCATCTTACTTCCTTTTCAGGACAAGTTATTTATTTTTTTTACATTTTCAATATTTAACAGCGCATACATAGTACAAAAATGAAGCAAAAACTAAAAGAGGACAAAAATATACATTTGAGAGAACATTTAGGTCAAAGCCTGAACAAAGTTTTACTAAAGTCCATGATCTTAGACATTCTAAATGATAATCTTCGAGTTATAACATCTTTAAAGGCCGACAAAAATCATTTAGACTGGTGCCAAAAATTTCAAGGCCCTGGCTTGAGTTAACAAGTCTCGACATTCTCGACAGTGGAGAATGGTACCCACAATTAGCAGAGTGTTTATTGAGGATAAGCAATTCATTGTTTCTTAGTCTATGACAAGGAATGTTGAACTGGATGAGTTGCGGCAAAGAAGGTGAGTCAATAATACAATTATTAATTGATAAAGAATAGTTTTTTTTTAAGACTAGATTTTTGTGCATAGCGCAAAGGGTAACAATTATTTTTATAAACAATAATTATTAGCCTGAACATCGTCCAATTCTTTCCGAGAAAGATAAATGTCGCCGACAGGACTCGAACCTGCACCCTCTGATTGCCGGTCAGATGCTCTACCGTTGAGCGACATTTATCTTTTCTCGGAAGGTTTTTTCAATTTGGATGAGTGTTTCAGGCTAATAATTATCGTTTAGAAAAATAATAATACAATTAATTATTTTGAAAATGGAAAGAAAATCAAAGTCTTTCCTACGCTTTTCTAATGTTGAATTATTTAAGGTTTGTTTGTAAAATTTCAACATACGAGTATGAGTAATCACCTCTTTATTGCCCTAATCTTCATGCAATTCTGCGTATGCCAAACATATTTTGGAAACCAATCATTCTTTTCATATAAATAAAGGTTTAAAAATTTAACATACAAATACAACCGGCTTACAATTAGACAAATTTGAAATTTTAGAAATCAAAAAAGTGTTAATAGTCAATTAAATATAATTATTAATAAAATACATTTTAAAATTGGTCTCTCTTGAATTTATTTTCATATAAATATTAATAATAAAAATAATTTATTTTATAATTTCTAATGTAAATTTGTTATTCAATTTTAAAAAAATATTATTTATTACTTTCTTTAATGATTTTTTTGTTTATGGTTATAATTTGTCTATTATTACATTATTGTGTTTATTTAGTATTCTGCATATTCCCGATGAGGAAAACATCGCTTAGGGAACATGTTGATATGTACATATTAATAAGGTGGTGATTACAAAGTTATTTTTTTTTTTTTTTTTAATAATGATGCCACAAAGTGAGTAATTAATAAATGTAATAATCAATAAAATAGCAAATGCAAAAATCATATATTTTCCAAGCTTAAATCTATATTTCATATATATCAAAATAAATGTTTGTCTGTCTGTATTCGATTTTATCTTAAATTTCATTACCGATTTTGCTGAAAATAGAACAGATTGTTCGTGTTGGTGACTGAAAGGTTTAGAGCCGGCGTTGATAGGTTTAATTTAAAACTGTTACTATACCGTTTTAAAATTAGTACGAATAACATTGAACCGGCCATGCTGTATTGAGGTTAGCCCATAAATATACTGCTCTGGTTAGCCATAGATTACATATTCAAAAAAGTTTTTATTAGGTAGAATATTTTTAAAATGAAAAACACAAGTAGGTACGTACTAAAGAACTTTGTTATACAGATATATTTTGAAAAAATAATTGCTTGGAAAGAAATAAAATTTTCAAAAAAATGTTTCTTTATTTAGAGATAGTAATAGTCGTCACGAGGCATTACTTTCGCTGTCAAATAATTTATAGCACCCAAACAAGGAAGAATTCACAACTTAATAACTTTCCACCAAAAACAAAAATCCCGAGCAAGACCGGGTACACACCGGCTAGTTTTCTAATAAAACTGTGTTTGTCTGAAGCAACTTGCTAGGTAAGTATGTTTTTATGTATCTGTTTGTACATAATTTATTCTAGTTAGAAGACATTCAAACAATAAAGCAAATTGTTCCCCACAGGCAGGATTTTTTTAAAACCGACCCCCGTCGACTACCCTGGACATCCAGGCCGTTGTTACACCACTGACAATATTGATGTATTGTCACATAGTGGGTTCAGTACATTGACTTGCGTATGGAAAATTCGGAAAATTTTCTACTTACGTTCTTAGACTCATTTACTTGTATCCCCGCTCGTTGGTGGGTGAAAATTCTGTTGAATTTGTAAACAGGTTTATTGAATTCTGAAATAACCTCGTGGAGTTTTTTAATGTTTGCTATTGAAGAATTGCTAAGGAGGACAGGAACGTCAGGGATTATTTAATTTATTACGAAATAAGATAGACATGATGCTTTTAAAGAGAAAAAAAATTATTACACATTTTTACAATTTAAATGGGCTTATTCTGACATGTACCAAAACCAAAACGGAAATACGACCTTTTTACAACAACAACAACAAAAATGTTAATATCCCCACAAAAAATACTAACTAACTCACTAACCATCACACCGTTTCACCGCAGTGGTAGGCAGAAAGGACGGACCGCCAAACACGTCGATCTAGGGGTACACTTCTCGCTTCATTCAAATATTCTCTTCTGTTATTCCGACTTCTGACATGGCCCGACTCAAGAATTTAATTCTCTCGATCGTACCATGCCTTCTTCGGCCGTCCCCGGCTTCTTCTTCCATTCACATTCGCGTAATGAATTCTTCTCACACTCCATTCTTCGTTCATTCGCTCTACACGCCCAAACCAGCTAAGCGTCCCATTCTTATTCTTACTCATTACGCTTACATCAGCCTTGCATTATTTACGAATCTGATCATTTTTCACACGATCATACATGGTGTTACCACACATTCCCCTCATTTCTCAGACTACTTAATTGACTTACCTACTTTAATTCATTTTTGTTTATGCTTATATTTTGTATATTCTTAAATTACTGTTCTTAGTTTTATCATTTGTCTATACTTGAAATTATTTTTTAGTATTCATATATTCCTGAGGACGATAGCATTGCTATCGAAACATGTAGAGATATTTATTTATTTTTATAAAAGCGGTGTAAACAAAGTACATTTTTAATTATTTAATTAAAAATATTATGTTTATCTCATTGCGTAATGATATTACGGATTTTTCGAAATGAAAACATTTTCCTCCCCAACCGCGACGTCCCTCTCCCTCTTAACGTTTTATAAGAATTTTTGTGTTAATTTTACTAATATTGTAATAATGTTATTACAATATTACAGGTTATTATTATTCATTTTTTGTTATTAAAGTTTTAATTATTTTTTGATACATACATTCACACAAACAAGGCACAAAGGTTATAATTTTTTTTTAATATTTACTTATATATACATCTGAACAGATGTACATAAACCTACGTTTAATGTATATAAAGCAAAAAAATCCCACATAGGCAAGGCCAGTGCGTGGATATATCTGGTATCAGTCAGTGGCAGTATATTAGTATATTCTTATTAAGAGGAACGGCTGCGCGGCCTGTTTCATACAAAACTTAATTTTGGATTTGAGGTCAAAATACTCACCTAAACCGAATGATATGTTGTTTTTTTTTTTAAATTAAAGCTTTTAAGTAAATATTTAGTATAAGAAGTATTTAATTTTGTTTTACATTATGAATAGGCGATTAAAGGAATTGATTTTTCGCGATTGTAGAGTCATCTTTAACAATTATTTGGGAGCTAACGGTGATTTAAAAAAAAAGAGTTACCCCATCTACTTCGAAAATATAATCAAATATAAAATAAAAATTTTAAATAATTAAAATAAGCATTACGTCGGAACACAAACTTGCCGTACATAATTTAAAATATCGATCCAAAAAAACCCTTTTTTTAATGTTTTTTTTTTTAAATATTTTTATTTACGTAATCATATTTATATAGATAATGTGATATTTTTTTTTAAAACACGATAAACCCGAAAATAATTTTCTAAGTAGCCTCTAAAATCGTGTCATATACACGTACGTCACAATTTAAAAAGAAAAATAAATAAAATACTTATCACACGTACTAGATGTTCGAAAGGCAGTTCACTAATGGCCTTAAACGCAGAAACAGCTGTCACAATAATACAAAATGAAAAATGGTTGCAGAACTTAATAATAACATTATTAAATTTGATTTACGTTAAATTCAAAAAAAACTTCGTGAAACAAACAAAAAAAATTAACGCGAGGAGGACAAACTTCTGAAGGACAAAGAGTTCAAGGCAGATTGCAACTAAAAATGAGATATTTGCCAAGTAGGAACAATTTCTTAGGGAAGAACGATGATGACACAAAAATTCCTTACATGTATAGAAAGAAAAACATTTTTTTATTGGAAATAACAAAAATAACAACTATAATAAATTTAAAAAATCAAATAAAACGCTGGATACGTTACATAGGGAGATCTGAAATAGAAAATATATTAACACCAAATGCAGACCAACACAGAAACCACTCAACTGTACTTCAAACACCTCACCTTAAAATTGTTTTTTTTTTCAGCAATCATATCAATTTAATTTCATATTTTGTAAATGAATTCCTATAAACAAATATAATAAAACATTATTATTACTATGGTATTATCCACTGCACTGCACCCCATTGCAGGAGTACGCAGAGTAACTGCGTGATGATTAGTTAGTTAATTAGAACAAACAGATAATATTTAATGAAAATAAAACAATAACTTTGTTTCAAACCATTAATACGAGATTTATTTAATTTTATTAGCACCGTCCGGTTTCGCTTAACACAAGCATCATCAGGGTACAAAATTAAACTGATCAAAAATACATAGTGTGTGTTTATATATACAAAATAGAATAAGACAGAACATAACATAGAACAAAGAAAAAATGAGTAATCTGACATAATAACAGAGAGAAAGGGGAGCAATATTAGGTATATTTCCTATAAACTCGTAAAATTTACCATTATCCCATAATCACCTGTTCAGGTATTCCTTGGTATTCCATTATGTACACTTCTGTCTCTTTCTAGCAAAAAAAAAATAATATTTAACTCTGATCGTTTAAAAGTAAATTCGTTTCATTCGTTTACCGTTTCCAAAATAACAGTACATAACTCTTTGAGAATTGTTGCCAGTTTGTTGAACCAGAATCACGTAAACATATTCCCTCAAATCCTTCAAATGTAATATAATCCTGAACGTGCTGTTTCGCACGGTTTTGAGAAATAAACATTTGAAGCCGCAGAATGTAAACGACGTTGGGGTCTTTATTTGTGATGCTTGAATTATTCATTATCTTCGTACTGACGGGCCGCACGACGCACGTAAGCCGCTCCCAGGTGGCAAATAAATAATTAAACTGTCAAAAGTTCGAAATAAAGTACATCTTATTTTAATAAATGAATTAAAAATGTCTTTTTATTAATATATACATATCAACGATTCGAAAGCGATGCTTTCCTCGTTAGGAATGTACAGAATACTAAAAAATAATAACGTCAATTATATACAAAAGATAAACATAGAACACAATAATGTAAGAGTGGACAAATTATAAACATAAACAAAAAATGATTAAAGTAAGTAATAATTAATTAAAAAAATTGAATAACAAATTTATATTAGAAATTAAAACAGGAATTATTTTTATTATTTATTTTTATTTTATTAGTTTCCATATAATTTTGATATTATAACGTAAGGTATAAATATTAAAAATACATATATATTATAGATTTTTTTCATAGTCCTCCTCACTAGGAGATCCTGTGCTGAGGCGGACCAGGTTTTACACAAAGGGGTTTCAGGGACTTCTATATTTCAACTTCAAGGTTAGGGTAGGGTCTTTCCAGTAATTTCTATGGCGTTTTTTGAGAATAGTATTCAGTTCTTATTCTGGTAATTCCTTAAGCCAAGTTTTGCTGGACTTAATGCAATTACATTTTTTTAATTAAGTGGGAGTTTGTTATATAATTTTACAGCTAATAATTCAGAGCTTCTTTGTCCAAAAGTAGTATTGCATGCAAGTATATTTATCTTATCTGGTTGCTTTGTTCTGGTATTATGATGATGAAGAGTCATAGCCATTTTCTCATTTTTAGGATGATTAACTAGAATATTTTTGGCAAAGATTTTTTGGAATCTTGGAACGTTGAAATGTTTAAAAATTTCCGTTTTTGACGTCCTTATGGGGACCTTTAAAATGGTCTTTATGATGAATTTCTGGGTTGTATTTAACATTAATATTAATATGAAAATAATTTCAAGAGACAGCTATTTTTAAAAAATACTTTATTTTTAATTAAATTTAATTCACCATTAAAACTTTTTCTGATTTCTAAAATTTGAAATTTGCCTAATTGTAAACCGGTTGTATGTAAAAATTTAAAACCTTTATTTATATCGAAAGGATGATTGGTATCCAAAATATGATTGGCAAATTTAGAATAATTATTATTACTTAAACACCTTAGGTGTTCCTTAACTCTAATAATAAAATTTCTTAAATATTATATATATGACCGGTCAGTGGCAGAGTTGGCATCGCGTTTGGGTCTCACCCAGGCGTCGTGAGTTCAATTCCTCGGCTGGCTAACTCCTCCATTTACGACACAAGCAACATCTTCCGCTTATTGTGATGGTAGTAGGAGATTTTCAAATATTGTCAGGTTATTCGTAACCAGCGAATATTTGCCTTCAAAAAAAAAAAAATTGTGTGAAAATTAACAGCAAATTCACAATTTACAATAATATATAAATATAAAGTCAATAAATCATGCAAATTATAAATTTTCCACTGCTGATGATAAATGCTATGAGTAAAGTGAAATTTTTACATTCCTTCACTAGACGCCTATTTTTCCTTTGTTATTTACAGATATTCTTGAAATTTATTTTTCTTCTTAAACGCGTTCATAATAGCTATTTATTACTTTCACATTATTATCTATTTCTTATACGTTATGCTATACCATATTAAAGCCGAATTGCGTTAATGATTAAAAAATAAAATAAGATAAACGTTCGTCACTCAATCACGTCACTCAACCAAACGTAATCCAATATTTATTTTTTGGCTTACGTGAATTTATTCAACTAAAAGAATAACATTTAAGTGTTAGCAGAAGACCTAAGACATAAATAATTATTAGGCCGTAGATGAGAGTCCAAAGATCTTACATTGTTCAAAGTTTGAACTATCGCTTCGAGTTAAGCTATGAATATGTAAATCTGTTTTCTGCAAAATGCTGCTAAGTATGGAAAAGTCATCGCTGGCTACGTCAGAACTAGAGATTGCAAATTCGTAGCCGTTTCGAAAAAAAACGGATTTTCGGATTTCTTGAAACCCAAAATCCGGATCTATCTTAACCGCCCTACCCATACGAACGTACGTGATACGGGCGCTATATTGTCGCCCGAACGCAACAAGCCGTATCCCGTACGTTCAGGCACAAAAAAGCTATTCCCGAAACCCACAAAATATATTTTGTTCCTGCGTCATATCGTTTAGTATTTCGAGGTCAGCCGAAGCTAACGGATGTGTTCGGGTATTTTCGTCTCTCCCTTACAAGTTACGTCACTATTCACACGTATTGTTATTGCCAAATGTAATAAAAAAAACGATGTTTTACCTGCTTTTTGAATAATAAACCAAAGGACGGGCGGTTAAGAAGATTTTTTTTTTTAATTTAATTAAAATAAAACTTTTTTCTGATATAGTTGGACAGTACGAGGGTGCCGCAGCAACATTTAAATTGAAAAAAAGTGCCGTCGAACAGTGTACGAGTAATTAGGGTGAATTATAGTATTCGTATACAAGCGACCTCCGAAAACTAGTGGTATAAGCGGGAAGCTGAAGAAGCAGTTTTTTGTATTTGGGCATTTCGATTTTTTATAACCTTTTTTTTACAGTAACTTCACACGGGAGGCCCTAAGGGAAATAATTTCCCTCGAGGCCTATATCACTTTGGGGATACTGTGTGGAGGGTCTTTTAGAGGATAGGAAGGAGTGAAATTGAGTCTTGAAGAGACCCATGTTGTAGGATGGAGGAAACACACATGCCGGCAGAACATTCCACAACCGAGCTGTTAAACACAAGAACGAGTCGTAGAAGCGACCCGTTCTCATGTGACAAATATCAACCGTGCGCTAATGTTGGGCGCGCGTTAGGCGTGTTTCCCGACTATGCAACAGTGCCGAGGGGATCAATGACGCTAGTTCCTCAGAGCATCTTCCATTCAAATACTAGTAGAACAAGGACAGCATTCCCACCTGACGTCTGTGCTCCAAAGATTGCAGTCCGTTTGTTGAGATATGCGAATCTATCAAACAGACCGCCCGTTTCTGCACAGAATCAAGGGTTTTTGTTCAGAAATTGTGGAACTCCCGACATTACACTAGCTGATGTGTATCCGGACTTGCTCGGGTTTTAAAAAATAAAATAAAAATATATGACTTATGAAGTTGTGAATTCTTGCTTGTCGTTTGAATGCCATAATTGATATGACAACGAAAGTAATGCCTTTTGGCGACTATTACTATCTATAAACAAAGAAACAAAAAAAACATTCATTTGAAAATTTTATTTCATTCCAAACATTTATTTTTGCAAAACATATCTAAATATTAAACTCCTTAAGTAGGTACCTACTTATGATTTCCATTTTGAAAATATTCTAAGCAAACAAACTTTCTTATTTTGAATATGTAATCTGTGGCTAACCAGAGTGGTATATCTATGGGCGAACCTTAATGCAACATGTTTTTCATACTAATTTTAAAACATTATTCCAACAGTTTCACATATTGAATTTCATTCAAACTAATCTATAAACCTTCCTGGAACTAATAAGAACAAACTTTGCCATTTTCAGCGAAACCAGTGAAGTAATTTTCGAGAAAATCGAGGACAGACAGACAAACATTAATTTTTATATATAGAGATTATACGTATTTGATGTCAGACCAACACAAAGTTGCTCTATTCATTATTCTTATTCTCTCTATTTCTTACATTTTATATAATTTATTCATTTTCAATAATACTCACACTTTTTATAATAAATCTTGTATCTGTTCATCGTGCGAATATTTGATTAATGGGTTACCAACCTTTTTATACTAAATCTTGTATCTGTTCATCATACGAATATTTGGTTAATGGGTTACCAACCTTTTTATACTAAATCTTGTATCTGTTCATCATACGAATATTTGGTTAATGGGTTACCAACCTTTTTATACTAAATCTTGTATCTGTTCATCGTGCGAATATTTGGTTAATGGGTTACCAACCATTTTATACTAAATCTTGTATCTGTTCATCATACGAATATTTGTTAATGGGTTACCAACCTTTTTATACTAAATCTTGTATCTGTTCATCATGCGAATATTTGGTTAATGGGTTACCAACCTTTTTATACTAAATCTTGTATCTGTTCATCATGCGAATATTTGGTTAATGGGTAAACAACCTTTTTATTACAATTTTATTTATCCAAGAATTAGAAATGTCTTCCAATTAAGTGTTACATGCCTTTTATCCCGTTGGACTCGTTCATTTTCATCGCCGACATTTCGTTGCAAATAATTTTTTTTATATAAATTATCAAATCCGGATTTCATATTTGATAATCCGAATTCTGATTTCAGTGTGAATAATCCGAAAATCCGTATTGCAATCTCTAGTCAGAGCTCGTCATCTACGTCACGTAGTTTACGTTTGCAGGGAATATAGTACGCCTTTAATGTGGTAGCCACTGAACGGATTTGTGATCTAAACCAATTTGAAAGAAAACTGATGGACAATTTACATAAAACCGTTCGATTCCTAAGCCTCAGATAGCTAATGAAATTGATTGTCTATTCGAGGAAGTAGTTCGATATTTGAATATGTGTTATCAAGAAGTAAGGGAAAATTGAGCCTACTTCGAGCACATATATACGCCTACATCATAATTCTATTAGATTATTACTTCCAGAGCCAGATTTGCCATACGTTAGTGCTGTGCAAAAAACCTAGGCGCAATTTCTGAAGGAGCACTAAATTATTCCCTAAATCGTTTAAAAAAATTATCCATAGTGTCCCAAAACATGCGATCAATATGTCTTCTATTGCGCTGACAACATTTTAACTCGCCTTTAGGCTAGTCTCTAGGGCGCCGAAGTGTGCACTGAACGATTATCAAAAAATATGTACAAAAGTCTTTTGTCATAGAAACTTTTTACGATTGGCATAATAGTCCGGGCGTAGAGTCTATTTTTCTATGAACCATTTTCGTGTACTTTACGCAGAAATCACCACGTCGCGCAGCCAGCAACCATTCAGGAGGCTGGACTTTATTTGACGGCAGTCAAAGTACACAGTTAGAGATGGTCGATATTCCTGTCCCGGTGACTTCGCGGTCACTGGATTTAGGAAGAAGTTTGATTAAATACGTGTGGGTGTTATTTTTTAATCATAAATATCATAAAAAAATGAAGTGGCAAGAGATATTATGGAACCAGCCCTGATCAGTGATACAATAACTGCAATCGTACCAGTCACATAGGTTTCAAAACCATGAAGTACGGTGTCTTCCTCCAATTCAAAAATTACCAAAGTTTTATTAATTATACTCTCACTGCCATCAGAAAGGTCATTTCAACGCTCCAAAAACCCAAGTCAACACCAACGGGAAGAACGCCGCAGGCAAAAATTTCTCTTGGTCTAAATCAAAAAGTATCCCTAAAGTGAAAGTTGCATGTTTGCAACACGTTTCATTAAGGACAGTCACCCAAATAAGGAGCTAAACGTCACTTCGGGGGTTGCTAACACAATCAATACAATTAATAATTAATCTGTAAATATGGGTAGTTTGGAAAATGTCTAAGGTTTCTTCTAATAACAAAATTCCTCAAACTGAAATCTTTATGAAATGCACCCCAAAATGTCTGAAAATATGTGCAGTTTGAAAAGCAGTGAAGGCGTTTTCATGCGTTTTACCTAAAATTCCAGTACGTATTTAGAACTTAAAAGCTTACGGTCTAAGAACTTTTGTCATTGGAAACCTTGTATATTTTACAAACTACCCGTGGAGAATTTATAGGTAAATCATTCGTAGTATGTCTTGCAGAATACAAAGTGCGTATTTTTAGTACCCCCCTTTAAAGACGATTAAAATTAAATAACGGAAGCCCACAAATAATAATATGATTTCAAAATATTCCTTTAAAAATATGTATAGTGCATATTACAATAATATACATTTTTATTAATAAAGTTTATAATCAATGATTGATTTAAAGATTTCGCTTTCAGTTTTTCAATGTAACTCTCATCACCCTGTTCGGGGCTTCCAAGAAAAATCACTAAATTGTCCATCATTAAAATAGCTAGATCCGCGTGTTATTTGGGTCATAAAAATATATCTAGTCATAAATCACTAGCTTGTGCGATTTTTATTGTCATAAAACAGTAATGCACAATTCGCGGCCCAATACGTGCGGCCGCCGGCGAATTTCGTACGGTGTACGTGGCTTTACATAAAAAAACGTCTGCCGTAATTCTTAAAAACCCTGGCTGAGAGCAATTTTTAATAAAGTTTATGTTAATTCATAGCGCTTGTTTTAAGTGGAACAAAATTTGATCGAATAAATGAAGAATCGGTTTGCATCACCCGAAAATCAAAAAATCCCCAGAAGTGTGTAATTATGACTTTCACTATCAACCCCCTCCCCATTCAAAAAATCCACTTGTAAGTTGCTCTGCCGCATTTGATAAATAGGTACAGTGATCCCTCTGCTAATAACATTGTTCAGCACTGTCATAAACTTACCCCGTGGAGGGATGTAGGTACTCATACATTTTTATTATTTAATAATATAGCACGAAATAAAATACTTGGGGCATGTCATCACTGATGACCTAAATGATAAAAATGACATAGAACGCCAAAGAAGAGCGCTGTGCGTACGCGCCAACATGCTCGCCAGAAGATTTAATAGGTGCAGTTCTCCGGTAAAAAAGCCACTATTCCAGACATACTGCATGAGCTTTTACACTAGCGAACTATGGACAAGATATACACAAGGCGTCATGGACACACTCCGAGTGCAATATAACCATGCTTACAGGGCGCTGTTTGGCCTCCCTTGGAGATGCAGCGCCTCGCAGATATTCGCAGAGGGAAGAGTGCATGGGTTCGCTG
>JAHDVE020009106.1:0-71992 GCA_022606495.2 Halesus radiatus
AAAATTTTTCCCAAAATTTTGGTGCATATACTTCATATTCATTCAGTTAAAAATAATAAAATAAAAGATGCTAATATTTATTTCACGCTATTTGTGCATCTTTTCACCATTAAAATTCGAGTATTATAACACCCTCCTCCGTTTGCTCTTGCCGTTACCACCGTAATCCACATTTACTCGCTTCTCTGGGGATATCCTTACTCTGTGCTTACATCGGTATGTGAGTGCGTTCATGATGTTTGCGAGAAAATATTACTCCCAACCTTATGCAAATATTATTCAGACAAGCTTCAAGATCACCTGGTTCATAAAATAAAGTAGATACATGCACAAACAAGAAAATAAATACAATGATACGGAAACTTAACGCAACTAAACGCTACTGTCACGGGTGAGAAATCCGGAATCCTATTTATTTGTTTTTTTTTCTAAGAGTCGAACCGTTTCAGCAATGCGTAAGTTTAGTAAATTGGGATACACCTTCCTTTTTTGTACCCAATTTACTAAATAAGACTGACAGCAACGGCAACCGTGTTACTATAATAGCATTTAAAAAAAATCTAAATAATGAATAGGGGTTAACCGCCATTTACATCGTTTCAGATACAATCTTAAACTTGATCATAAATTCGATAGAAAAAAATTTACTGATGAACGTCAAACTTTTCAAAGGGGATTAAATTGTTATAAATGGAGTGAAGACTATTGTTCGTCGTGACAAAGAAAGTTTCGTTGTTTTAATTACCCCTATACAAAAAGTTATGAACTTCTTTATGACATTTCTTTTTAATGCCTTTTTGGGGGGTTTCAACATAAATGTCTAACACTTGAGTACGAATTGCTATTTCTAACTTAAGACTAATCAACTAAAATAAAAATAAAACATTTTTTAGTGTATCTGTGCCAAAAAAAAAAACATGAATGAATGATGAAAACGACATATTATATTTATATGGTGAAATAACTACTAACATTGTTCATAATAATATGATGCTGGTTTTTAATCAACCATTTCTTTTGTGCATTGAAGATTGCATTATTGCAAATGTCAAACGACATATGTAACAGAAGAAACACAGAAAATAAAAAGGTAACGATCGCACCCAGGAAATATTATTTATTTCAATCATCGTTATCCCTTCACTTAAAACAAAGCCATCTGAATAATTTTAAGACCAAACAAATATTCCAAAGTTAAAAGAATACTAAAGAATCTAAACATACTGTCTTTTATGCAAATAATATAGATAAATTTAATAGTTTTTCTCTTTAAAATGTTTAACGGCCAACAAAATTTTGAATTCTTGAGAAAAATTAATAAAAATCAACACAGACATAACCACTCTACAGGAAGAAGAAATGAAATAAGACTTAAGGGGAACGGCTGGGTTGCCTATTAGCGAAGTATTTTATTTATTTTTGTTTTACCTTATGAAATATCATCCATTAAAGGAATTGATTTTTCGCGATTTTAGAGGCATCTTTAACAATTATTTAGAGGCTAACAGTGATTTAAAAAGAAATTTTAACCCATCTGCTTTGAAAATATAATGAAATATAAAATTAGTTTTATTTTTAAAATATTAAAATAAGCATTATGGTGGACTTTAAATTAAATTAAAAACGACTAATTTACGGTGGAACACAAATTTGCCATAAAATTTTAAAATATCGACCCGAAAAAACCTTTTTTTTATGTTTTAATTTTATATATTTTTATATATGTAATGATACTTTCATAGAAAATGTGATATATTTTTTTTAAAAGTACGATAAACCCGAGAATAATTTTCTAAGCTGCCTCTAAAATGATGAAAATTGATTTGTTTTCATGGCACATACTTAAAAAAATAAAACAAAAATAAATAAAATACTTCTCATCCGTACTAGATATTTATTAAGCGTTTAATTAAAAAAAAAATAGATCAAAATAGATTCCGTTTGGATGGGTATTTTGGCCACCAATCCGTAATTCAGTTTTGTATGAAACAGGCACCGCTGCCTTTCCCCTTTAGCAAAACTCATTCCCAAATAGGCATGAAAATCTTCTAAGAAATATCGGTCAATATAAAAGAAGAGGAAAATGTTGTAATTTTTTAAGTTTAATAATTTAAGTAATTCTTAATTGTATGTAGATAATATGTTCATAGTAGTGGAAAGACCGATAGGGATATTGAAAGAAGGGTGAATGCAGGAAACTCCATTAACGGAGGACTGAACGCGGTAGGCGCAAACAAAAAGTTGTCCAAGGAAGCGAAGCTAGTAGTCCACAATGGAGTGCTGATACCAACCTTGATGTATGGCAGTGAGGCATGGAACTGGCAGAGGAAGGATAAAAGTAGACTGAATGCTGTAGAAATGAGATCTCTGAGACGAATGTGTGGTAAAACCATGTATGATCGAGTGAAAAATGTTGAGATTCATAAAGAATGGAAGGCTGATGTAAGCGTAGTGAGCAAGATTAAGAAAGGGACGCTTAGATGATTTTGGCATGTAGAGCGAATGAACGAAGAAAGGAGTGTAAGGAGAATATATGACGCGAATGTGAATGGAAGAAGAAGCCGGGGACGCCGGAGGAAGACATGGCACGATCAAGTGAATCAAATACTCGAGTCGGGCCATGTCAGAAGTCGTAATAACAGAAGAGAATGCATGAGGCGTTGTTTGAATGTGCATGAAGCAAGAAGTGTATGCCAAGATCGAGTTGTTTGGCGGTCCGTCCTCTCTGCCTACCCCTGCGGGGAAACGGCGTGATGGTTAGTTAGTTAGTTAGTTAGTTCAGTTAAACAGTTCAGAGATAATTTTAAAAAAATACAGTATCTCTACAGGTACCTACAGTAAAACAATGCAGTTGACTAATACAGATTTACAGTTCCATTTTTTTTAAATCATTGTTGGTAGGTATGTGCATTCTTGTAAAAATGAATGAAATAAAATATCAATAATAAGGAGAACGAATAGTATAATTGATGAACTTTTTTCATTGGGCAGGTGTATTTATTTGCTTCTCGTGATACATAGTAATAAACACTGGTAAATCCGCCCATTGTGTCCACCTGCCAGGTAAAAAGTCTCAAGCTCCTCCCCTGTCTGCGATATTCCGGAGATTCACGAAGCGAATCTGAGAATGCAACAAAAATACAAGAAACGAAACGTCCGGAATAAACTTCTCGCAATTAACCTGGCATTGTGTGAGTCGGCGGGCCTGTTGAAATAAAATATTTCGGATTGAGTTTCAGTGACGCAGCATCTCCCCGCTCAGGTTCTGGGATTCAGCACCAACCTTGCGCCTTAAATCAGTGTCCATGCCAGAAAAAAGTAAAACAAATAAATCTCCCCGACACGGAGCACGTTGTGAAGGTGCTGACATAATTCTACCGGAGATATAATATTCTCTCGGGGGGCTGACAACTTTTTCATAATAATAATAATAAAAATAATAATACAATAAAAAGTTCATGAAATAATCCACCAGCATCATAGAGTTATCAATTACCAACATGTGTCTTTTAATTTAACCCACAAAATTCAAAAAAAAAAATAACGTATTCTTTTTTTACTTTTTTTATTATTAAAATGTTTGTGTTTGCCGAGGATAGCCAATATTTTTTTCCATATTTGTCCTTTTTAAATTAATAGAATATTATAATATTTATATACGAGTATAAGATCCAATATTAACACAAATCCACCGTTCATTATATCTAATTTTGAAACTGTCATGGTGGAATTCCATATTAAAATGATTTTTTTTTAAATTTTTACTATATTTTGAATCTACTTCACAAAATGAATTTTTTCAAATTTTTATTTTATGATTACAAAGGTTTTTTAGCCACCCTACATGTTTACTACATTATAATGATTTGTCATACCTTCGAGCCCCTCTGATTGAAACATTTTTGTGACAATAATATTATTTTGATATTCAAATATTATAAGTCTACAATTTAATATTTTTAAAGTAATTTATAAATATTTTTGTGTTACTTTTATTAAGGTTCTATTTACATTTTTATAAATTTGTTAACCTGGATACAGGCGTTAACATCTCATGAGGTTAAAAATTGAATTGGAGGTATTAAATATTTATATCTTAAAAACTAATAGGCGCCCAAAATCTGCACACAGTTGACATTTTTCACATGAGAACGGGTCGCTTCTACGACTCGATCTTGTGTTCAACAGCTCGACTGTAGAATGATCTGCCGGTTTCTGTCTTTCCTCCATCCTACAACATGGGTATCTTCAAGACCCAAGTTCACTCCTTCCTATCCCCTAAAAGACCCTTCACACAGTATCCCCAAAGATGATTCTGTAAAAAAATAATGTTAATAAATAAATTAAAAGATAGTATTACGATAAAACAATATATTTCTTACGGCCAATACCGTGGCGTCCATTGCTCTATGACCAAAGGCTGTGTTTAGTCTTTCAAGTTCGGGTATTAATAATTGGCATTGCATATACAAAAATGACCATTGAAATGATAACCATCATTTCCCTATGAATAAATGGGCGTACAAGTTCGGTACCAAATTCACGCAGAGATTATAATATTTTGATCAGAAATTTGTCGCCTTTTAAAATTTCTTCTTATCGTTAATTTTTCTTGGGGTAGGCACTGCTTTTCCGCCTTTATGGATGGCACGCCACTGACTACACCGTATTATGAAGTGCCCACCAGTTGGCTTTGTTTCATTTAATTCTCCGTGAATGAACGTTTCGCACAGCTCGTCAATAGATATTGATATGCCATCGGATGGGCGACACCCCTCAACTTGATGAGCAATTTTTCTGGTTAAAAACGTATTTCATTTTTAGTGCATTTTTCTAAATTCCTTTCCCCCATCAACATGCTTTTCGACATTTCAATAATTGAACAAAGAGAAACTTGAAAAAAAATAAAAAATAATTTTAAATCATATAAAAATGTACACTGAGTTCTACAAACTGACCACAAAAATTAAATAAATGAAACATTTGACACCTTATCTAGTGGAATGGAATTCTTTAAAATCCAGAAATAAAATTCTATAGAATTTTCAGTACGCCAGAACTCACCGCACGATGTTATAGGCGCCCAGATGTTCGTGCCTTATAGTTAAAACATTCGAATATTATTTTGATGTTCAAATATTATACAATTTAATATTTTTAAAGTAATTTATAAATATTTTTGTGTTACTTTTATTAAGGTTCTATTTATGTTTTTATAAATTAGTTAACCTCGATACAGGCGTTAACATCTCTTGAAGTTAAAAATTGAATTGGAAGTATTATATATTTACATCTAAAAAACTAATATATAAGCAAATAAATAAATAAATAGTATTACAATATAATAATTTATTTTTTTATTAAAACGGTTGGTATTCATTTTGTGGCGTCATTATTAAGAGGAACGGCTACGCGGCCTGTTTCATACAAAACTAAATTTTGGATTTGAGGCCAAAATACTCACCTAAACCTGAATGATCTTTTTTTCCATTAAAGGGATTGACTTTTCGCGATTTTAGGGGCACCTTTAACAATTATTTGGGGGCTAACGGTGATGTAAAAAAAAAGTTTTTCCCCGTTTGCTTTGAAAATGTAATGAAATATATATATTTAAATATTAAAATTTTCATTACGGTAGCTTTTAAATTTAATTAAAAACAACCAATTTACGTTGGATCACAAATTTGCCGTAGATAATTTAAAATATCCACCCGAAAAAAGGTTTTTTTTTTAAAGGGTCTTGTTTTTTGTATTTTTATTTACGCAATCATATTTACATAGCAAATATAAATATATACGATACAATATATACGATATAATATATATACGATACAGTTGGCTCATATCCAATAATTTACTTGCTTAGAATACCTATTATAACGTCACCGGTTTTTTTTAATGATACCTTATGCTTCACTGCGGTTCAGGTTCTCTCGGGTGACAGCCGTCATTCAGTGAAAGACTTTAAAAATATCGATATTTGCGTAGTTTTAACAAAAGAAAAACTCAATATTAATTGTTGACTTTAATGATTATTACCGAGCTATTTGTCGTGCAATAATTCTATTAAATGAACTAACGAAATTGCGATGTTTGTACAGTACCTATGCCAAAAGCCCGAAATGTCAAATTAAAGTGATATAAATTCTAAAATTTATAATAAACTACAATTGTAGAGTAAGTAAGAATAAACCGCACGTCGTAAATATGTATGATGGACATGGAATTTTTCATAATACTGTGATAATTAAAAAACAAACTCCTTTAAAAATGTATTATTGACATGGAATCGACACCGCAGTTTAGCAAAATGTCTTTAATCCTAATGTCTTATCCTTAATCCTTCGCTTGTCGTAATGTAAATAGAGTAATGATTTGTCGAAGTATCTGACAATGTTAGAGGCTAAACTTAAATTATCAGTTATATATAATAACACATCATTATTCTGCATATTATTATTGTTTTATTAGTATTGGCAATGTATCTCTCAAATACAATCAGTGTTTATTATACCTTCCAAAATTAAAATTTAAATAAATTATTTTATTGCGATTATACATATTTTTAATAAAACAAATAATTATAAACTATGAAAAACAAAAACAAAAATACGTTGTTGATCGCAATGGATCTAATAGAACTTTGTTAAATATCACACAGCTTCTGCACTCTACCGATGCGTCTTCGATGCTGAAGTCAAGCTCAACGATAGTTAGAAAGGTGGGTATTTATTGTGAATTAAATTTAGGAACACACGTCCCTTATATATCACAGATAAATTTCGACAAGCGAAGGGTTAAAAAGAACCGGAATCGGACCCCTGCTCGCCTACCACTGTTTGTCTACTCGTGTGATTTTTCATACCCCGCAGCTGTTAACAAGATGGAGTGAAACTTGAACTCACAATTATTTAGAACTATTAATCACACCCCAAATGTGGTATATTATTAAATTGCCTTCCTTTCAAAACGAGAAGAATCCAGATGTAACGATCTTCCGGGGAATTCGTAATAACTGACTGATGATTGTACGGTGTTGAGTTACGGCAATAAATCTCTGTAAATAAAACACATCTCCGTCAGTTATATACATTCCTTTATAATCGTGCCTTTAACACTCGTAATAATAAATATACAATGTGGAAACTATGTAGCCAGAAGGTAAAGGCGTGGGTACCACTGATAGCTCCGGTGTAACGTCTCCCTCTTTCACGTGAACGTTGCACATAAAATAAAGAGAAGTTAAAACGATTCTTTCGTCGGCAGGATTATGCCTACAGTAGGGGCCAGGAATAGGACCTACCTAAATACTAAATACATTGTTTGATACACGAACTGCTGAAAACAAGATGACACGCCGTTTTTGTTCAATGGAATCAAAAAGTTGCTAGAAATAGCTTAAGTTACTATTTTGGAGGCAAAATCTGGATGTTCAAATATTATAACTATTTTTATATTATATAACAATGTCGTGCAGTCCATAAAGGCTGAAAACCAGTGCCTACCCTAAGATAAACATAAAGTAGAGTCATTTATTTACTTGTCAAAATCAATCACAAATATGACTCTTTCTCACCGTCGTACGTAAGTTTTACAAAATTCTATAAAATAATATTAAATATTTTTAAAAGTCGAGAAAGATAATTTCAATCCTTTCCCAGCACGTTTTTTTTAATAAACTGCCAAAGTGTTGTAATCCGCATTTACTACTATACCCTATTATTATTTTATTTATAAAAATTCCTCATGCATTTTAAAGAAAAACTTTCAAACTATTATTTTTTGAAAATTATCAACATTTAAAAATATTTTGTAAAACATACGTAGGACAAGCCTTTGTAAATTTTAAAACCAAGTAATTGTTTTTTTCTTAACACTTATTATTTCGTATTAATAAATAAATAAATATTCCTCTCCGCTGTCTTCCTCGCCCTTAATACACGTAGATTTTAAATGCGCCTATTTTGTAGAAATTTTTTTTCTTGTAAAACGTTTTACGTTGGATAGCTTCGGTGATTCGTGCGATTTCAAAATTTACGTAATTGTTGAGTTCAGAAGTATTTAAAAAGCATAGGTACAAAGTTCGAACTCACCCACACCGACTACCAGTCGGTAGGTATGATAATTATAGTAAATACCCAACTACAATAACTACCTGTCCAAGGTACTGCCTTCCACCTTACCCTGCGTTATGAGCGCTCAAACACGTAAAGCATTAAAGCTTCTCTTTTACCTCTAATATAAAGATGAAGGTTTCCGTGTTGGTTAAAGTTTATCGCTTGTTTCCACCAATTACTTTTTAATTTGAGGTATGGTTTTACTAACAACTGCGGGTAGCCAGGAATTACCTAACAAATTTAACCTTTCGTCACGTTATCAACCCGAGGTTGTTGGCCGATGTTTTATTCCCATCGCCGAAAATAGTGATACGAAGATTCTTTCATTCACGATCATGGTAATCATTTCAATAATCGTATTTTTAATGGCTTCACCTTTGCACCGAAATAAAAAATAAATAAATAAAACGTTATATAATCTACTTACAATAGTGAAGAATTTTTTTTTTAATTCTATTTTTGAAACTGATAATTCGTGGTGGAATTCCATTATAATAAATTATTAAAACAATTTTTAAACTAAAAATAAAAGCGGAAAAAAGTTTTCAAATTGCTTTAATAAATTATATCACCATGAATTTTTTAATAAAAAAATCATATTAAAATGGAATTCCACCATCAATTGACAGTTTCAAAATTAAAAATAATTATGTTACCACTGTTATTGTTGTATGAAAACTAAATAAATAGCGTATATGACATGTACGTAGTATAAGCTAAAACTTTTTTGGTAAATTATCTTCAAAAACTTTTTAAAAACATATATCACAGTGACCTGTGTAGTTCAAAGTACTTCGTAACTTTTGTATTGATGCGTTTGTCCACTAACTACGTGATGATGTGGATCGGGAGAGGCAGGTTGAGGGAAACCCCTTAACCTTTCCAGTCGAATCATCTTCGCAATGGGAGGGATGGATTAATACGTCCGTCACTCCTGGACATACTGACACCCAGATTAGTAGCCACCTCTCATATATTTTTCCTTCCCAGAACTTCATCTCCCTACTTCCGTTTAAAAAAAATTTACACACGGCATCCCCAAAGATGACATTGACCCTGAGAGAAATTATTTTCTTAATAGAGTTAACGTAAAAAAAAGGTTTATTTCTCTACCTCGCTAAGTGTGCAAAGTGCAGATGTCGTTTAATGTTAATATTTTTTATGTAATTTACCGAAAGTTTTCAATTCATATCCAGCTTTTAAAACGCCATTCATTCGATATAAAAAAAAATAACAAACTTTTTTTTATTTTATCTTTTCCATGTGGTACTAGTTGTGAATACTGTATAAATATTTCAAGGTTAAATTTATGAAAAAAGAGCAAAATAACTGCGGAAATTGATGGCATGCTCCACAGCAAGCAGTAGGTACATCAATTTGTTCAACTTCTACTCTTCAGCACTTACAGCAAAATTATACGAGCAGATTTAGTTCGGCAGGCGAAATATCCCCTTTTTTATAAAACATGCATTAGGCAAAAGCACATAATTTGTTAGGCTTACTGACTCCGAACTGAATGGGGCTTAAAATGAGAAAGTGCCTTCGATTCATTGGGAATCAGACGCTTTCAAGAAGGCTGAAATTTATATATATATATATTACACCTTGGTAAACATATATATAATACGGACTGTAGGTTAGCTCACTCCCTTTACCGTGGAACAGTATTTATTCTCGGAAAGATATTTTTCTTTTTTTATCAGCTATACTCAATTCACTGCTGGATGAAGGTATTACCAAGTTTAGTATATACGGTATTCTCAATTCCCAAGAGGATATTATTACGGATAATATTTATTTAAGGCGTGATTTGAGTACCAGACCTCTGACCCAGGGTCAACGTTCTAACCCCATATGTTACAGTAGCAGTGTCTGTTTATTTTCTTTGCATTTTTCTTTAAAAATAAATTTTTCACGTGTTTTTATGTAAAAGAACTGTTGTATCGGACGTCCCGCCTCCCGGAATATTTGAAGCGGCACACTTATTTTTAAATTATTGTTGTCTGTTGATATATGTAACGGGCGGTCTGGCGAGCTTGTTCGCACCAGACCGCTCAAACTGAAATGACTGAATAAAAGCGTTGGAGCGGGACGGTTGGTGGGAGGGAGACCAACTTGTCAGGCATCTACACGGCACCGGCGGTCCGCGCTTGGTAGACCGCATAAATAGCCTGCAAACGCCAGTTTGCGGCAGTTAGCATTTGACCGCCAGCCTGATAAGTACTCCTCTCTGCCCGCCGCCTGCTCTGACTTCTGAACCACTCGCCTTGTTTCACTCTGACCACTGCTTACCTCCATCGGACTACTGCCTCGGACTGGACCCAATAAGCAACTGCCTCGGACAAGATTAACAAAAGTCGTTGTCGTCAGTACCGTTCCTCCTTGCAAAAGGAACGGTAGGAGTGCTATCTCCCCCCCCAGCCTCGCTCCGTAGATTGGGATCAGTCGGCCTCTACAGTTCGCTTGTGTACCAGATTACGTCTGATACAAACTGTGATGATTTTTCAAATATCTCAATGTTTTTTAAACAACTTTTCATATTTCCGGTGAAATCACGGTGAAACTAGGTAATCAACATTATGTACGCTATCCACAAACATCTGTTTAAAAGACTTAAAACTTATGCTTTTGTGGATGATAGAACCTGCGACGGTTAGCGTAGGAAACCGACATCTCGAACTACTTGGCAATAAGCCAGCCACTCTCGGCACAATAAAACAGCTTATAGGTACGAAAAACAGAAAACTATACACCAACGTATATCTATGAAAAGTAGATCACCGGCATGATAAATAATGTCTCCTAGAATCAGATAATAACAAGAAATCACATTCATAAATCTCATCAAATGTTTAAACGGAATATAAAAGTTATCAAAGCGTTTTTAGTGAGTTGAAACCTTGTTGAGATCATCAGTTTCCGAGATTCGGTTGAAAAAGACGCGACTCGCGCGTTTTTAGCGTTTTTACCGCTCTCGCCGAAACTAAATAAAGTGTAAAAATTTATCATCTGATAAGTCTCAGATTAGAGACCTGTTAAGGGGGCAGCCTGAGAGATGAAAACGGGAAACAAAAGAATTCTCGCACGCATGTTTCACACCATTTTGTTACATTTTCGCTTTGCGAAGATTCTCATTGCGAACAATCCGAACATATTGAGTATAACGTAAACATTTAGTCATAAACACTTAAAATCAAGTAGAGAATCCTAGCTGTATTTGTAATACTTTCTTTATAGATAGGTCAATGAATTCTAACTAAACGTTCATTTACTCGCATATTTCTCAATGCCATTAAAATTCTGATCAGATGATTCAATGTCGTTGTTATAAAACAAATTGCGTAGCGTTTTTAAAAAGAATTAGTATGGTTTGCGGACTATGGGTACAGTAAAACATGTGGCAGTTTGCTCGTGGTCTGCTGAAACTAGTTAAATTGAAGAAGGGCTATGTAAAAGTTGGTATTAGGAAGAAGAAAATTATGTGTAGGTACCATTGATATGCTGGATGGTAGGTAGTAGTTGACCGAGGAAAATGGATGAGGTACAAGTTACGACTTGAGCAATGATCATTCTGATTGATGATTCGTACCTCTGCTTGAGTATAAGTCTTGCTCATTAGTATCCTCTAGTGTTATTTGACCGTCAGATAAGCCCCCGGCGAACGTTAGCCGATATCTCCGAGTTAGCAATTGATGGAAGCACGGAACAGAATGGCGCTAAATCCAGAGATCCTGGATTTATGACTGCAAACACTCGTTACCGGCGGATATAGACGGCAATGGCACTATGGCATTCCCAGTCGCAGTCGTACGGACAGCGTTGGGGTAGACTCGCTGCGAGCGTTCCCTCTTTTCTCTTCTCTCTTCACTGCTTGTCAATTCAGATACATTACGAGAAAACGGAGAGACTGATCTTTAATAAGTGATCGTTTAGTAGAGGTATTTTACTTAAATTCCTCGACATAAACAGAAGATAATGTCGATTGTGTTACAAATTTCTTAGAATTTCTTAGAAAATATAAAATCTTTTCTGGAATGATGCAAACCATAAGTTTGTTTTATGGAGCAACACTGTCTTTATTATATGTGGAGCAAGTACTCATAAACTCGCTGAGAGAGGATAAATAACCGTTACCGATCGATCACCTCCACCTCCAGAAACACATGGAAAGTGGGAGTGAAAAGCTATATGAAATGTGAAGAACATGACGAAACGCATATAACTAACTAACTAACTAACTAACCATCACGCCGTTTCTCTGCAGGGGTAGGCAGAGAGGACGGACCGCCAAACAACTCGATCTTGGAATACACTTCTTGCTTCATTCACTTTCATACAACGTCTCATACATTCTCTTCTGTTATTCCGACATCTGACATGGCCCGACTCAAGTATTTGATTCACTTGATCGTGCCATGTCTTCCTCGGTCGTCCCCGCCTTCTTCTTCCATTCACATTCGTATCATATATTCTCCTTACACACCTTTCTTCGTTCATTCGCTCTACATGCCCATACCATCTAAGCGTCCCCTTCTTAATCTTGCTCTCTACGCTTACATCAGCCTGGCATTCTTTACGAATCTCAACATTTTTCACACGATCATACATGGTTTTACCACACATTCGTCTCAGAGATCTCATTTCTACAGCATTCAGTCTATTTTCATCCTTCTTCTGCCTGTTCCATGCCTCACTGCCATAGATCAGGGTTGGTATCAACACTAAATTGTGGATTGCTAGCTTCGCTTCTTTGGACAACTTTTTGTTTGCATATTAATAATGAAATAATGTCTCGTTTTGATTTGAAGAAGGCTCAGATATACCGGAAATCGGGCTGAATCGTTAGACACCCAATGAAAATGCTGATAAACTTCACAGGGACTAACTAGACTTCTGTCAAATAAATAACAGACAGCAAAGATAATACAATGGGACTACGGCCTAATAATTTAATAGTACTTATAAGTGTACTCTAAAAGTACTTACAAAAATATGAAAGCTATAAAGACCGTCTCCGAAACAATAATAATATATTTACATCATGTAATGCTACAAAAGAGAAGGATTACACCCATGGGGCAAATCTTATTTTTCTCTTCCTGTACATTTAAAAAAAAAATAATGTAACAACTATTTATAATAAAAACGTAATTCGTGTTTTTTTGCATACCTGCTGAATATGTCAAGACCAATTAATGCAAAACCGGTTTGTTAATAAACAAATTAATAATTGTGTTTATTTGGGAATTTGATCACTAAGATTTATTTTTAAGAGTGTCCTGCCAACATACATAGCTGACGTTTGTGTTCTGTTTGATTTTTAATACTTACTTTATGTTAACTGTCGCCTTAAAAAGACAGTTACCTTGAACAAAACTCACCCACCTTTATTATTCATTTTGATTAACGAACCTTATTTTTTATTCTTCCATCAGACTCACAACGTCAAGATAACAAAATTACAGAAAACTTCAACATAATGACTTCTCTATCACGTGAGGTGAGATACAAACCTTCCGTAGCTTTTTCAGATACATGAGACCTAGTAAATATTTACATTTCTAATTACAAATCTAATCTCACGCACTACACAAAAAGTGCTTTAGTGCATTGCGATAAGTTTCTCTGTGTTCAAACCTCAATACCAAAATTACGACCGAGAAAACATACTTAAACACTTCAATAAATGGATCTAATCATTTGCACTAACATATTATTGTCATCACGTAAAGATTTCTCTTTTTTGTTCAGTGGTGTTTATTTTGTTTGCTAATTTATTGATTTTGACTCTGCGGGGACGGTAAACACAAGATAAAGCTCCCGCCACACTGCACGTGTGTTTTGACAGGTGCCCCAGACAGAACATCAGTCATACAAATGACAGTGATAAAGGCTAATTAGACCCGGGGCAATACACACCCCAGTGAGGCCGGCACTTAAGGGAACTGTCACACGGCGAATCGGAAGCCGTGCATATTTTATTCACGAATTTTAATTAGCTAGCTTTGATGATAACTGAGTAAAACAAACATTTTGTGGAGATTTTGAAGGCGCAATTTATCTTAATATAAAATATATATGCGGAAAAAAATAAATTAAGGTTAATGTTTTTTTTTGATGAAATATTTTGCATGTTACATTTTATTTGAGTTTTCTCGACCACCATACTAGGCCCATGCCCGTATTATGTATTTATATATCATTTTTTTAACTAAAATATTGAAGTCTGAGGAAATAGCATACAATTCTACAGGACATTATGAAAAAGTGATTTCGTAACGTACATATATTTCGTGGGATATAAAAATATGCTACGATGAAACTAAGTTATTTCTTCCAGCATTATTATAGGGCTATTAGGAACTTAGAACAAGCTGATCTTTTATCTCCTGATGACATTCAGGTGGTAGTGCCACAGTCCTTCCGACTTCAATCATTAAAACTCTCGTGAAGATTTTTTTTATCAGTGTTTCAAAATTCTATGTTACAAATTTATTTTTAATATTTAATTTTGTTGTTTGTTTTATTTTTTCTGTTGAAATACATATTTTGTAGCAGATTATTATGATTTTTTTTTTATTTAAAGTTTTAATGTTCTTACAAGTGATTTATTTATATGGATATCTAAGTATCAATAACTGTAAACTTATAATAGCCAGATTTTGAAAGCAAGGCACAAGTTAGTCAAATAAAAATCATTTAAAAGTACAATATCGGGAATATTTGTGTTATTTTTGTAAAATTTCTTTAAAGTAAAAAAAATAATTTAAACAATAAATAAAAAATCGCCCAATTTAGTGCTTTTTTTTAGAATCAATAATAGTTTTCTTTGGTTGAGTTTGAATCTCCGACTTTTCTGTCTACTAATAGTCTAACGCGTTACCTTTGCTCAACAGGGGCTTCTTCCACAGGTGTAAAATACAGTCAACAGTATTTATTATTATTTTCTTACCATTTTTCTAGTACAAACTAATTTCATTTGTTGCTGATTTTTATTACGAAAAATTAAGTCTCACAATACGTATGTTCTTACCGTATCAAATGAAATATTGAACAAGCATAAGTTTACTGCTTTAATCAAGATTAAAATGAAAACATTTACGACTTTGATATAAATAAGTACAACACAGATTTAAAATAAACGGTTAAAAGTTGATACCCCTTATCTCGTGTATTTTTTTTCAAATATCTTTATCGATGCTTGAAGAGATTCCCGTAGGAGGAGAGAAGTGCAGCGATGTCTTCCTGGTTCTACCTATATTATCTCGTTTACACCTACAATACCAATTCTATACTCTAATACACCCCTTTACGCCCTCCATCCCATGTGAGAGCATAATAAAAATACTCGATAGAACAGCAATAGAGTGATAAGATTTTATGTTCTTTCTGAATATTCGCTAAGCTTCTAGTGAGAATCTGATTAAATCTATTACAAAAGTAGGTGTCTTGTATCTATGGGATACCAACATCTACGGAAGTGGGTTTTATGATATATTAAATGATACTGTGGCCATACTGGATACTGCAATGAGCAGTAGAGATTGTGAATTTTTAAAAGTGAAAATAATTTTAAAATGTTGAACTTTTTTTATGTGAGTACCGGCTGCTCCCAACCGTCTGGAGCCAGTGAGACTATGGCATCCTCAATTGGGGTACGTTGTAAGGTTGAAGATAGCGGGGGGGGGGAGGAAATGGTATAGAGGAAGGTGGGAAAGTACCTGGATATTCAGATCTATTCACCAAACACTCGTTACTGAATTGTGGTCTTTCATCAGGGCGATTCTGAAAGTAACTACCACTCTGAAACGTGCCGCAAATTGTTATTATGGTGGGAAAGATGAGATGGAGGAAGGTCGGGTAGGAGAAAATGCACCACGGTGGGCATCAGGGTTAACATTTGGTGGATGAGATGGAGGTCGGGAGTAATTAAGAGGCGGTGATAAGGATAACAGTGCGACATACCCGGTGATGGTATCTCAGGCTAGTCTCAGCGTCGTCCGGACAATAGATAGCTCAGGTTTCGGTAGAGCAGGAGGTTTACTCTCTCTCAGGGTCATATGAGTAGACCGCAGTCTTATAATTGGAGGAGAGGCAATTCTATTCTACTTTAAATGAAGAAATGGAGTACTTTCAGTTCAGAATTTATTGTGAAGTGAACATAGACATTGTAGGTTATGTACAGTTGTACGCCAAGTAGATGGCTCTTATTCGGACATAGAGTTAAACTACTTCTCTCTCTCTCTCTGATGAAATTCAAGACCGGGCTAATTAATTATGGTAAACACGAGTACAACACATAAAAGAGGGAAGGTTTGGGACAGCTTACATATGAATGTCGGTACAGGGACGCCATGGCCGGGGTTGCCTGCGTGGGCTGCGTACTTGGGCGCAAGCTTCGGACATCTCTACACTGAGTTTAAGTAGATAATAACAAGTCACCATCCTTGGTGTTTTAAAGTAAAATGGGAACGATCAGCTAGGGGCTTCAAACCCGCATGCGATTAACGTTTCCAATCGGATTTGGATGATGAAAAAATGGCTCAAGCCGCGGACTCTTACAGAGCACGCAGGTATCAGCTTGCTGGTCCGGCTAGCTAGAAGAGAGGGGGCGCTTGCGAGTCGCTTCGCGTTACCCTGTTGTATATGGTCGGTAATGATTGTTTAGCCCTCATTGGTTGATTACAAGCGGGAAATCACCGGATTGGTTGATTATTGTGATTTCTGGAGAGTCGTTTCGTAATTGGATGCCCAGCTATTTCCTTGTGACAAGAAGCTAGAATTATCCTACGGTCACCATTTTGTACGTAACAAAATATACGATATGTTATTTTTAATGGATAAATTGTGAAATGATACAACTTAATCAAATAAAATTTACTTGCACGCTCCGGGATTTGAACCCTCTTCAAAATAAGTTTTTCATTTAAAATACCTATCCAACGCTTCTTCGTCCAATTTGATATCAGATATAGTTTGACACGGTTAACTTTACAGGTGCCGAAAGATGAACTGGCAAACGAACGAGAAGTTAAAAAAAAATTTCAACAAATTCTACACTAGCGACGTCACCGACTGCAAATTTAGCCATGTCAAGTTGTGTCACTTGTTGTTTCGGCATTTTGGTTTTTATACCTTTACTTCGTCTCTCCAATCTAAACCGACTGACGGCATCTGTTTGTTTCTAGCGACGGGCGTGATCGACACACTTGTTTCGAAACACTGAATTAACAAAAACATGTTTCAAGTAATTAGTTCGGATACAGACGACGACGCTGGATTTAATTTCCAAAAAAACGACCATTTTATTAACAGATTGTTTTAAAATTGGAATCGAATTGTTTTGATTTGTATGTGACTGCAAAAGTTAGGGGTGTCAGTCAAGCTGTATCAATGTACTATAGATACTCAGATATAAAGGTATTTATAATTTCTTCAACAATTGGTATTCACATAGTAGCGTCATTAATTTGTAACAATTGCAACTATTTTTACATAGAAAATACTTAAGTAGTTAAGGAACACCTAAGGTGTTTTAATAATAATGATTATTCTGAATTTACCAATCATTCTTTTGATATAAATAAAAGTTTAATTTTTTTATATACAAATACAACCGGTTTACAATTAAACAAATTTGAAGTTTTAGAAATCAGAAAAATCCTTAATAGTGAATTAAATATTAAAAATCTAATATTTTTTTATAAATAGCTATCTCTTGAATTTGTTTTCATATTAATATCAATAATAAAATTTATTTATTTTTTAATTTGTAATGTACTGTAGTTTTTTTTTATTAAAATTTTTGATTAATTACTTACCTAATTTAAACATTTTTTCTTCTTTTTTATCATTTATCTATACTTGACATTATTGTTTTTTAGTATTATATATACGAGGTGTGTTCAAAAGAAAAGGTGAATTTTGAATTTTTGCGCGCTGTGTACATTCGATTATCGATTTTTTTTGTTGTTATGTTGGTACACATATGTTTATTATATGTTATCAGCCATTTTGGATCAGTGGTTTATTTTTGACAACTGGAAAGGTTAGTCACGTTTTTGGGTGTTCTTCGATATTTTATTTAGGTTCGTTTTTTGAGGCATCATCGGTCCGATTGAATTGAAATTTTTGATTCGCTTTATTTGCTATATCCTCATCAGCATTTCATCAAAAAAAAATTAATAATTGTTTATCCTATGGAGGAATTTCCTAGTTTTGGTCGGAACTTGATAGCCGTTTTCTGGGGCATCATCAGTCCGATTAAAGTGAAATTTTTGATTTGCTTTGTTTTCTATGTCCTTGCCAGCATTTCTTCAAAAAATCGATGTTTTTCGATTTTTGACAAAATTTTTTTTAGTAAAAAATCGAAGAAAAAACAAAACGTCACTAAACTTTCCAGTTGTCAAACATATGATAAACGTATGTGTACCAACATAACAAAAAAAAATCGATAATCGAATGTACACAGCCCGCGAAAATTCAAAATTCACCTTTTCTTTTGAACACACCTCGTATTCCTGATGAGGAAAGTATTGCTTTCGAAACATGTTGATATGTTTATATGAATACAGTGGTGAATACAAAGTAAATTTTAATTAATTTATTATGAATGTATTTCATTATCTTGCTTTTCATAATATTGTAGCCTATACATAAGCAAGAATGCCTTTTATAAGCGTGAATAAAATCAGTTTTTTTAACTCCTCACAATGTTTTAAGAATCTATTAAAAATTTCATGTTTCTACCATTGCTCAGATTCTCAGAAATAATAACTTTTTTATTTACTCATCCCATCATTAGAAAGGCTTTGAAAGAATTTGCCGTAAAACCATAATATCCCTTCTATTACGATATGAATCTCGATTTAACAAATTTATCTTTTATATTTATATCAAAACATATATATATCGTAAAATATCAAAACACATTTACTTTCAAAATAATGCGACTCCCGTAGTTTTCAAATGATAAATTTAAAAGATGTTTAGTCAAACCGAACTTAACACGAACAATTTAACATTGAACCCATCGATAGTTTAGCAAAGGTAAACGGAACTTTAGTCGTTGAACTTTGACTTTACAAACAATATAGCGATAATGTCACAGTCTGGGGTGACTTGAACGTAACATCTTCATGAGTCATTTCCTCGTGTGTCAATCGCAACCTTAAATAATTGTTGCAAGGAAGATTTCCTTCTCTCCCTCTCCTTGCCTTATTATATTCTTTGACACACTGACTGAATCACATCCTTATCTACTTGTTGTTTTAAGCTCCGCAAGAATGTGAAATTTTATCGCGATTATGTATCACACTTTGAATAATATGTTCCTCCCCCTAGCCCGCCCAGTCCTTAGCTTTCAGGGTGCCAGAGTAGCAGAAATGTGGGGTAGAGAGGGTGGTCCCGTCACGGTAGATATAAATCACTCCAAAAGCAATTTATCATCAGACATTAGGTTAGGTACACCAGCTGCTCTTAACCTGAATCTTATAAACCCACAACTCACAACAAATTTCAGATCGAGTAAACAAAGAGAATCAGATGTTATTACTGTAATTTTGTAATATGATCGTCATCGGAGCTGTAACCCTTTGAGAGTCCTGGCCGCCTCTGGGTTGTGTATTGATTCTGACAGACAATAAATAGCTTGAAAAGTTCTACCAATGCATCCATAAATGGCAAACAGCTCGGAAAAATGTAGATTTAATTTACGTACGTGAGAGTAAAAGCTTTTGTGGAATATGCTTTTACAAATCCAATTGTAGCCCTTAAATAAAAATATATCTTTGAATAATTCATTCATCTGTTAGAAATAAAATTCGGACAGGCCGCAGAAAGACCCGATATGATCAAGTAAATCAAATACTTGAATCAGAAGTCAGAGAAAGTAATAGAGGAATCAGAATAATCAAAGAGTAAACGTGAAGCAACGTATGAACCTGAATGAAAAGCGATTAATGTGTATGGAGACAGCACTGTCTGGCCGTCATTGGCTCATTTTCGGTTACAGATTAAAAACTTTTCGGGTGGAAGAAGGAGTTATAATTCGTATCTTCCTTCGACGAGGATTCGCAAACGGTAGAATAATACGAAAATAGGTGTGGAAAATTCCTCTGGGCCCCATGTTGGGAATCATAGGGTTTTCCCTACACAGTCGGATGGTACCCATGATAAGTAGGTAGGCTTTAGGTCGTAGGTAACGCGGCCAGCCGGAGGCACAACACTCTGGCGATAAATACTAAGCAGGAGACGTTATTTCGTCATGTCATATTAAAGGGATTGCGTCATTTACATGTCAAGTGGTGACCTTGGCGCCACAATATACAAGGACACATCGTTTATCCTTATAGCAGAGGAAGGAAAAATCTTATGAAATTCTATGTAATTTAGAACGAAGAACTTTTTCTGTGAAATTTTGCCTGATTGTCATATCACATCAGATGTGATATATCATATCTGTCACCACAGCGGTTTTATTTATTGGATGAAGGACGGTCGGTTAGCTAGCCGAGCGGTCCAAAGCGTCGAGTGCTCAAGCTAAGTCCTTCATTATTGCACAAGCGACATTTCCCCCCTATTATTACGGTAATGGAAGGAATTCGGAATAACAAGAATTTGTGTCCCGGTGTTAGAATTATCATATTATCTCAAATTTAGTTTTCTGTACTATACGTATATAATAGTAGTACTTACCACTATAGTACGATAGATATGATATAATTATTGCTTAGTTTTATTGTCAATATGGTTTGTAGTATGTTTTCAATGAATTATTGTTGTTATGTTGCTTAAATTAACAATGAAAAGAGTTCGACTTTGAACTCACTGTGTAAAAATTTACGTATGAGGCAGCATTTTCCAACAAATAGTTCATTTTTTAAAAAGGAATTTCTAATGAACAATTCAAAAAAGTATGTACATAAAAAATATCGCCCCCGGGTGGGCTCGAACCACCAACCTTTCGGTTAACAGCCGAACGCGCTGCCATTGCGCCACGGAGGCTGTGCAGATCCGCGTAATAAAAAATAAAATCTTACAAAAATCAATTACTCTGAAGCCTGTGATAAGAGTCGTGCAGATGATCGGTGTGCAGATCGTGAGATGTGTTAGGTATTGCACGACTTCTTTAAGATTATATAGTGCTCAATATAATATGATTGTCTTCACAGAGCCTTCGTGGCGCAATGGCAGCGCGTTCGGCTGTTAACCGAAAGGTTGGTGGTTCGAGCCCACCCGGGGGCGTTCTTTTTTTTTACATCAATTTTTTTTCTTTCCTTTTTTTATATTGAAAGAGGATGAACACTTACATAATAGAGTGCGTACCAACATAAATGAACTCCACTTAAAAAGTCACTTGATCCAGCACAGATTTACCATGGGGAAACTCATGAAGGGGACATTCTTCTACGATGTGTTCTCTAGTTTGAATGTGTCCACTTTCACAATGTTCAAAATATTTTAGGCCCCATTTATGCATCATATACGCACAACGGCTTAATGAGGTTTAATGAACTCCACGACTTCTGAGGGAGAGAGAACCCTGGCAATTTAATACTAGGGTCTACAACAAGGTGCTTGTTTTTCACATTCGAGGTCTGCCAATAATAATTTGGTTCTTCAGTGGAATAATGTTGCTATATAAAAACCAATTTTCTGAAGGATCAAATAAATCTGCGCAGGCCGCTAGGGACGTATAATTCTGTAACCGGACATTTCGGCACACTTTTGAAAATTATTATCTAGGTTAGGTTAGATAAGGTTAGTTTTTTTCCAAAATTTTAATGAAAATTAAGATCACTTTTTAAAGGTGTGCTAATTTATCACCGTGCCTAATTGTCAGTGTAATTCCTATGTATCTAATATGTTGTTACTAAAAGAACGATGCGATTACAATTATCCGTTAAATTAACGGACAAAAACGTGATTTTTTATATGATTGTAATAAAAAAGATGTCGGGTCTTGTTTGGGCAAAACGATTCTTGAATGAGCAGGGTGGCTCTTCAAGAAACGAGCCGGATGTGAATGCATCCGTCTAGTAAGGGTTTCCACGATTTTGTACGCTTAGTAAACGGCAATTTCGGAGATTGCGAAAGAACAAAATTAGTCTTAAATAAATACGTTTTTTTTATAATTGGGAATAATACATACCTAACATTTTCGACATTCTATCAAAAAGGCTCAACGATTTTAAAGACAGACCTTGACTTGCATACCTACCATTTACAAATCTCCTCATTTATTTGGGTTTTTTTTTGCTTGCACATTACTTTTTTTTTTCTTGGATACAAACAACGTTGTTCATATTGCATTATACAGGGTGTTAAGAGACCTACCTGACTTACTTTAATCAGTGATTCCTGACCGTATTCAGAATAAAAAATCATAATGAAATTTTGGTCTTCGGTGACATATTTTGTAGTGTTTTTTTTTTCAAATACAACAAAAAAAATATTTTCTCATGTCGTCAAAGATCACACATACGAGTAACCGCCCAACCCCCATCTCGACCCTACCCGTGTACGTCACTTAACACCCTGTGTAATTATGTAGTACTAGTTATGTAAGAAATCTATTAAAATGACTTATATGTCGGAAACACTGAAAACAGAATTAATAAACGTGCCCCAAGTACCATTTCGGCATCAAATTTGGCACCAGCCTAGTTCACTCCCGTCCGTGTTTGTTTCCCAACAAAACAAAACATTCTAACAAAATATTCGGTTTTTATAAACAAGTCGAACCAGTTAACTTATTTGCTGTTTTACATAAATTAGCGGTACGCCTAACTTGTCCCCCCCCCCCCCCATTATTTTAGTTTGTTCCCCTTGCTTGCTAAAGCATCTCTATGTATTCTTTTTTCTCTGTGATCTGAAACTACAGAAAGCAAACATTAAAAAAAATTACATTCGGTGTTTATTGGTCTAACAAAACTAGGACTTCTTGCGAACCCTTTAATCAAAAAGTTATGTAAACAAAAAAAGTCATTAAATTTAAGCATGAGCCCTTTACGCAGCGCCACAGGTTGCCAGAATCAGAGAGCATGATAAATAATAAGATCTAAATATCATAGATTACATTTTTACCTACCGATTATTATTCATAGCGCGTTAATTCATTCAAAGACCTTTTTCTGACCCGACCAATTTCTCAACCATCCAACACATACTCATTTTCTTACCGTCATTCACTGCTGGTACCCTGGGGTGAGCGAACCAGAAGCGGATTGGTAAAGCTGTCAGTTCCATGGGTTATTTTTACCTCAGTCTTATTGTCTATCGTACAGTTTCCACTGACAGATTGGAAAATATGATGCAGGACCAAATATTAGAGTACCAAATAAGATATTATCTAATTTTTATAACATCTTTGAATGCAAACGTAGTACATTATTTCAATCAGGCTAAGATGATATTTTGAAAACCTATTTGAAAAAAATATATATAATTACCATCTCTGTTCTGATTCTGATAGCCGTCCTTTCAAACTCTGTAATAATAATAATAATTGGATTACTTCTATAGCGCCGTTTTCGTGGGAAAATCACCTCATATCTTTAATAAGATTTCGCCAAACTTTCTGATCAATAGATCGATTGTCACTTTTTTGACCATGTAAGAAAAAATAATTATAATTTTTTTGTGTTTTCAAAGTATTTACTTTGAAAACACATTAATCTAAAACCGAATATGATGTAACAATTAACAACAACAGTCCCATGATGAGTTTTTTTTTTTGAAAACTCATGGAGGGAACTTCGATTCATATTTTATTTGAAAAAAATTATGATTATTTTTTCTTACATGGTCAAAAAAGTGACAATCTTTCTATTGATCCGAAAGTTTGGCGAAATCTTATTAAAGATATGAGTTATCAGAAGGTGGTTCGAAAGACTTGCCCTGTTATAAAATACTAATTATTAAGCCTAGCTTATTTAGTATAGATTTCTCAACCAACAACTTAATTTTAACGCCAGAAATAAATCCTCCAAGTGGTAAAGCATTTAAATTCTACGAAAGTAGTAAATTGATGGGGAAAAATAAGCAAGTAGACCTGAATAAACTCTATTGTGAACAACTAGCGGGGTTTCATTGGACAATTTCTTATTGTTTGTGTTTACTGCAATCTTTATAAATCTTTCATTCATCATTTTGTCAACTTGTTTTTAACTCTGCCAGAATCCCCCCAAACTCATCCACTCGCTCTAAGGATTCAATGTTCACAACTCTATCGCACAGCATCTTGGTATTCTCTTTTCAAACACTCTAAAATAATAAACCACCGCATTGTTAGCGGGACCTCTAGCCTCTAATACAGCACTGCTATCGAGACGAGACTGATACGAGATAGAGTTGAAACTGTGAAGCTGCGATAGTGCCGCAAGTGGGGAGTGAAGTGGACCCTCCCAGAGGTTCCAACTTCGCCGGATGAGATACCATCATTTATCAAAACCTTTTTATACTGACCATTGACCCAAGCGTTTATGACGGGTCAGCCGTGCCAGGGACAATTTGACACTTGCCCATCTCGTTTGTATGCGCAACACAATGCCCTTAAATTTGATGATTCGACCCTAGTGTGTGTTCAATTGATATTACACGGATTTTCCGTCTTATGGATTATTGTAATTTACAACCAATTACCTACATTTATAGGATACGTTCAAAACTAAATGCAAACGATCCAATCATTCCTTTTGGTAGATCGTTGCTTGTGTATATGAGAGACTGTCTTAATAGTTCGGTAATATAATATGTCCAGCATGATTCATGATGTATTATCAATTTTCACCTTATTGTTTAATAAGATGTCCAAGTTGATTATAATATTTGCAATTATTTCGCCTCTTTCATGTGTGGTAAATTCAATGTTCGTGATGTAATATTTTCTATGATTAAATAAATATAGCATCAGAGGTGATGGGGTACAGCGCATACATTGTACATAATTAACGACGCGAAGATTAAGCACCTTCGATAAGTTGTAATGTATATGTGCACATATAATCATATTAATCTATTAAGATTAAGATTCGGCTGTAAGTCAAAATATATCATTAATTATTCCGTACCTTTTCCTCTGCACTTGATTTATCGGACACCCGTGAAGCAGAAAAAGCATTCGTAGTAATCAATTACGTAAACACATTCCTTTATTTAGCGCTTCATTTGACTTGATATCCGATATGAAAAGCAATTTGATTGAAAAGCGTCTTTATAAAAGGGCAAAGAACTAAAACAAAACTCCCATCACTCACGTTCATTTATTACGGTCGACCCAAAGAACTGACTTTGATAGGTGGAATATGAAATTCGTATGTGGCGAAGAGGATTTGAATAGTAAACTGGTAAAACTATAAATCATTGTTCGTTATCAAATTTTCGTCTGAGATGAAAAAAAAATTAAAACAATTCATCGCTCAGCGGTCTCTCGGTAATCTCGGTGGGATATTTCGTGCCCAGCATCCCGAGTCAATCAATCATGGTCCTGTCGCGCTGGACTACCGCAAAGAAAGAGGTTTGTCCGTGCCATCGTCCCGAGATGCCCCGAGTCCTGAGTCCTGACACCGAGTCGCCCGGTCGCCCCGGGCTCCAAGGAAGTAGGCACTACTGTGTGATAAGAATGCTCTTTATTTGTCAGGATTGTATTCTTCACAGTTAATCAAATACTATTTCCAGTAGTCGTCTTGTCAAAGCACTTGACAGCAGAAGAATAGTAAAGTTGATGTTATGAAGAATAGTTTGTTTGTATAAAGTCTTTGACATTTTATATACGAGTATGAAACATACGTTGAAAACACGTTTCTATTGGAATATTACATAATGTTTTTAATCTTATCACCACTGTTTAGTTTTCTCTTATTTATTATTCAGTACTTAGTATAAACGTGTATTTTATTGATATAAAATAGTACAACAATAAGCAAAACAATCATCGTATAATTTACATCACAAAAACACACGAGAAAGGGGTTATCGCTGAGCCGCACTGTGCTCCCAATAACCGATCCAATAGTACTTTATTATCTGCTTTACCTATATTATTTTTTTATGACGTGTACATAAAACCACCGTGCTTTTTGAACTAAAGTTATAATTTTTAATGACTTAACTGACCTATTTTCGTGGTAATGTGGTTAAAAAAATAGTATACTGGTTTGCAAAAATGCTCAATTATGGGTGAAGTAGATGGATATATAGGTAGTTTCTACATTTATTCACGCTCATCCTTGGAGGCAGAATCCTCAACGCTCGTTTCATGTGCACCTGGTACTCTCGATAAGTTTAAAACATCCGTTGGCAACGTATTACCTTATCTTGGCCTCTTCACCTGAAAACAGTTTATCTAAATGATCTGAGGATACATATGTCTACGCCAGCATTTGGTTAATTTGACACTTCATGTTGAACAGAAAAACATCGTTCAAAAGCATGATCAATTGAAGCTTTACGTCTCTTGCCTATGTGGGATTTTTTGTTTTATATACATTACTCATAGGTTGTTCAGATGTATTTATAATTTAATGTTAAAAAAAAAACACACACACACAAAATGTTTGTAATCATTGTACCTTATTTGTTTGAATGTATGTTTCAAAAAATGAATGAATAAATTAATAAATAAATAAAATGATCTCGGTGGGTAACAAGGGTTTTTTTTTTCTTTCAACAGTTGACGATAGCTCGGATATGTAGCATTGTGCTCTCTGGCTCATCTGTCAAATTGAAGCGTATTGAGATTTCGTAATTTTTTTAACAGATATTTTAAACAGTAGTCTTGTCGAAGATAGAAAAGACTTCTTAATTCACATTGCTCTCTGCGGAGAATATGCAGATACTTACTGCACCATTTCTGATGCACCTCTTATACCCATGGTTCATTAGAGTTGCAAGAGCCAGCTCTTTTCCACTTGCCACTTATATCTAAGGCATTTTTTTTTACTATGTCGCCAAATTTTTTAAATGGTTTCACCGGACGACCGCTCTTTGGGGTGTGAAGGCCAGAGCTTGTAGACGGCTATTGAATATCTTGATTTTCTACATCAAACTCAATATCACAGAAAGCCACTCTTCCATCTATCTGTTATTTCTTTTCTCTTAAAAAAACGTTTAGTATTTAATGAAAATCATTCCACTTTTCTTTACTTTTTGTAAAAGTATGCAACACGTACTTTAATTAGTTGTTTGTTTTTATCACCATATAAAATTACTATTATCACCCAAATAATAAAAAAAATCAACACAGGCAAATACGGTCAATGGTTTTCCCGGTCCAAAGGAAGTTAGATTAAATTAACTTTAATAATTCCAATAAAATCACTGTCTACCTCAGCAGGTATAACCTCTAAAATGATTAAAAGCTATGATTAAACTTATTATAAATTTGAAGTATATACCCCAAGGTAAAGCGTTCATAATTCACAAGTAATTTCCTTTTACCGTTGATGCACACGAATAGATGTTTGCACAGCGAATAACGATGGCCGGTCTCAGGTAAGCAAGTATTCTACAATATTTCTGCAAAAGGTAGGCCAATTATAAAACACGAAATTTCATAATTAAATGCGGTTGGTTTTGGTTTTAGGACGTCAGTGCGCCGGCCGCAGCGAGATCCTCCGCTTTCCGTGCGACACCTCTAATCACTGTGCTACCATAGCAACCGTCAGACCTGTCCTATTCCTTCAATAAAATTCATGAATATTATTTTCTTTGAATTGTAATTTATTTATAACATTTGGTGATTAAATCATAAAATCGTCGCTAGATGGGGTTTGATAATTCCTTTCCACTTTATCGATGGATGATTCCTGATTTGATTTAATAATCTTCATTATGAGTATTTTTCATAAATATTTATTTCACCGGTCGGTAGCTGAGTTAGCATCGCGGTTGGATCTCACCCAGGCGTCGTGAGTTCAATTCCTCGGCTGGCTAATTCCTCCATTACAACACAAGCAACATCTTCCGTTTACTGTGATGGTAGTAGGAGATTTTAAAATATTGCCAGGTTATTCATAACCAGGAAATATTTGTTTTTCTTTTTAAAAAAAAATAATAAATTAAAAAATATATAAAAAAAAAAATTAAAAAGTTTGCTTCAACCACGTTGTATAGGTTTACTAACAAGTAATCTATGGTTGAAAGAAAATTTAGCAAGATAACGATAACGTTAAGTAGCGTGTAGTATTCGTGGTCTAAATCTTGGGGAATTCAATATTGACGCGATTTAAAAAGGAAAGAATATCGCCTTTCTGTGAGTAGTTTTTCTTCTTCTTAATATATTATATATTATGGATTTACTTCATTAAAAAGTTTGTATGGTAATGTAGGTATTAGAAGTATTAGATGATACGAGAAAAAGCATAAGTTTATTTTTGTGAAAGGATTTATTTTATCACAGAAATAACTAAAAACACCGATACCATTAAAGAAATGATTTTTTTTGTCGTTAAAACGAAAAAAATCGAATTCCGCAACGAAATAACTGTTTCAAAATTAGAAATAAATAATCTTTCGAACACTAAAACATCGAAATGATAATAAAAGGGATCGAAATGACAATCTAGTATCCTTTAATGGAAGCAATCTTCCCAACAAGCCCTCCATTGATATGCTTGGTGTAATCTTAAGTGACCAGCTCGGGTATGGGGGCTTCATCGAAGCCCGAGTAAAGTTAGCCTCTCAGAAGCTGGGCGTATTGTACAGAACCCGCAGATACTTTAATAGTACACAACTGCTGACCCTGTACAAATCGCAAGTGTGCCCCACTGTAGAATTTGGCAGCCACCTCTGGTCGGGAGTCCCAAAATATCTGAAAAAACCCTTGATTCTGTGCAGAAACGGGCGGTCCGTTTGATAGATTCGCCTATCGTAACAAACGGGTTGCAATCTTTGGAGCACAGGCGTCAGGGGGGAATGCTGTCCTTGTTCTACCGGTATTTTAATGGAAAATGCTCCGAGGAACTAGCGTCATTGATCCCTTCGGCACCGGTGCATAATCGGGAAACACGCCAAACGCGCGCCCAACATTTGCACACGGTTGACATTTGTCACATGAGAACGGGACGCTTCTACGATTTTTTTTTTTTAAATTATTTATTCATCCAAAGAACATAAATACATGCAAGGTAAAATAAGGAGCAAAATATGTAGTCCTGCAAAGCGGTCACATGACAGCTTGTCTGCAGGTTCTACAAAGATTAATTAGTCCTAATAGTAATAGTAATATGTATTAATCTTAAATAAAATAGGTACTTACATTTGACGTTAACATTATAGGTACATTAACTTAGCCATTAAGTATACATAGATAAAAATTTAAAGATACCAAGAAAAATTTTAAAGATACAAAGAAACAATTTAAAGATACAAAGAAAAAATTTAAAGATACATAGATTGCTCATTTAAAATCCATAACTTCATCGATTTCACGCAAAGCCTCTCACTTTCCTCCAATTTATAACTTTCATTAAATTTATTGAAAATTACTGGCACTATGTATTCAAGAGTTCGACCTCCGTATTTATTTGAAAATTTTTGGAATTTTTAGGCCTCTTCTTTCAGTGAATCTAGTGCTGTGTTTGTGCACCAGTGGCTTTTTGTATTGGCTTTCTCCCGCGTTATCTATAATAGTGATGTACCATAGGAGACCTTTTACAGGAAGTAGGCCCTCAGCACCGTATAATATTTTTAAATTTTTTCTTTGTCTGTATATCTTTGGTGTGACTATTTTTTTAACTATCGCAGTTTGTAAATTTTGGACATACTTAATATACGTAAAGCTTGTGTGACCCCAAGTTCGTATTCCATATCTCAGAATGGATTCTACCATGGAAAAATATATAAGTTTAAGTGTGCCATGTGGCAAGACAAATTTTAATTTATAGAAGCTACTCGATATAGATCGGAGCTGGTTACATATTTTGGCCACTTGCGTGTCCCACTTAAATTTCTTATCTACTAATAATCCCAGATAAGCATAATCGTTTGTAAAATCGATCGTGTCGCAGTCACAATTTTTTTCAATTTTTTTATGTATGCATTCAAAATGATGTGCAATTGGTTTTGGTAAATTCCACATTTTCACACTCGGTGACCTTATATACATACATTTGGTTTTCTTAACATTAATAATTAGTCCTACATCATGCGCCCATTTGAGAAGTTCATTAAAGTCTAATTGTAAATCTTGAAGAGCTATTAAGGGATTTTCATTTGATACTACAAGTGCAGTGTCATCTGCGAAAATGAATCTAAGAGCTTTTTTAAATAATTTGGACATAGCAGTAACATATATAATGTACAATTTAGGACCTAGAATTGACCCCTGTGGTACACCTGATTTTACATGTCTACATTTACTCATTTCATTTAAAATCTTTACCTTCATTTTTCTATTCGATAAATAGTTTTTAAAAAAAGAAAGGAGTTTACCACGGATTCCTATGGCATCAAGTACATTTATTATTTGTTTATGGCAGAGTGTATCAAAAGCTTTTGAGTAATCAATAAAAAGTACCAGTATGTGTTTTTGAGAGTTTAGCTGGGAATTTATATAATTGGAAAAGTTTGCAAGTAGTTTATCACAACTTTTTTTTTTCTGGAACCCAAACTGGCATTCATCGATAATACCCAATTTATTTAAATATTTATCTAAATTTATCGAAACATATTTTTCTAAAATTTTTTCTAATGCAGGTAATATAGAAATTGGCCTGTAATTATTTATAGAAGAGTGGTCTCCATTTTTAAAAATAGGTCTTACAATGCTACATTTTAGTTCCTCGGGAATTTCACTCGTATCAATTATCATGTTAATAAAGTGAGCAATTATAGGGCTAAGTAATTTGACATGTTTTTTCAAATCATACATACGAATTAGGTCTACGCCAGGTGTCTTGGAATTTTTCATACCTACAATAATACATTCAATTTGCTTGGTATTAGCTCTTGGTAGGTACATTGAGTGCGGTAGATATTCCTGTACGCAGTCAGACGCTCGGACATCACATTCATGCACTAACTTATTAACTCCCTCATCAAAGAAGTTAGCAAAATTTTCTGCCACTATATTAGTAGGTTGAGACTTTAAGAAATATTTAGATACAACTGCATCACAGCTGGATTTATTTTTTCTTCCTAAAATTTTATTTATTTCATTCCAAGTTTTTTTAATATCCTTAAAACAGTGATTAAATTTGTTATTGAATATTTTTTTTTTTGCGTACAATATTTGCTTATTTAGTTTATTTCTGTATTTCTTGAATTCGTTTTCATATTTTTTGTTGGTTGGCGTGTTTTTCCATTTTCTCCATAGTGCATCTCGTAGTTGTATATTTTCAATGAGCAAGTCATTCATCCAGGTTTTTTGGTTATTGCGATATTTTTTGTCAATACTTCTGTAACGCTACTATTTTCATAAATATTTTTAAAAATTGATTTAATTTCTTGATACATGGTATTAGGTTCAGATAAATTTAGCATTTCTTTCCAATCAGTCATTGTGATTAGCAGATCAACCTTTTTTTCAGATAGTACAGTATGGCATTCGAGGTGCGATTTGTCAATTTTACAGGTACAGAAATCAATAGAAACGGCAGTTAGGTAGTGATCTGCTATCCTTGTTTCACAAACGCATGACCTGAGTTCGGTGTTATCTTTTTCTCTTCGTTCTTGTGTTCAACAGCTCGGCTGTGGAATGATCTGCCGGCCTCTGTGTTTCCTCCTTCCTATCCTCTAAAAGACCCTCCACATAGCATCCCCAAAGATGATATAGGCCTTGAGGGAAATTATTTCGGTCAGGGTCTCCTGTGTAGAGTTACTGTAAAAAAAAAAAAGGTATTCAAAAAATAAAATAGAAAAAAATACAGAGAAAGAAAGTTTAAAAAAAATTGTCCTATCGCTATGCACTGAAATAGCGAATTTCGGCTTTGACGCACGTTCCGGCACCGTTTGAAACCGTATTTATGTTGTAAGAAATATCCCATAGGTTTTTTTGCTCCATACGTGCATTCCGGGATTTGGATCGCGCTTTGTTCCTATATTGGTTGATTTTATTTTACTGTTGAGTCGTGGCGAACTGCTTTGGAATTCGTACTGGCAAATACTGGAGAGTAGTAGTCCGCCGCTCAAACTGTGGTAATATTGTAATCCGAGTCTTGTTCGCTGTAGTTTTTCCATGGAAGTTCGCTGCACAACCGCTCATTAGAGAAAACCGCCACTGATAACGCCATATTTATAACAATCAGTAATGTTTTAAAAGAAAACTCATGATAGGTACTTTTAACGCACAAACAAGTAACTAATTAATGAAACTTTTGTAGGAGTGTATGCTTATTCCACTTAGAATAAATCTGACAAGTAATAATTTTATTTAATTTCAACAACATAAACCTATTTGTAGGCACATTTCAGGTTTAATACGAAAATTAGTCTCAATGTCCATTAAAAACTGAAAAGGATTTTACGTAATAAGCTTTTGATTAAAATATTTTATATTATAAACGACGTACACAGGATAATTATAAATTTTATTTCATCATGTTTTATTAAAAGTAATCACACAAAAACAGAAGCTTGACGAATCGTGTTTGAATAATGGCGTTTGCCACATTATTATAATGCGGTTTTATGTGCTATCCTGTAAATCAAAATGATTCTTGTGAAAATATTTTAGCAAAAAATTTATGAAATGTTATTTCAATTGTGGATTTGATGAAAAATTAACACATTTTAATGATTATCAGGAAAGTAGTTAAAAACAGCAAAAGTAGTATCACCCCCGGGTGGACTTTCTAATGAACAATTAAAAAAATATGTATATAAAAATATCGCCCCCGGGTGGGCTCGAACCACCAACCTTTCGGTTAACAGCCGAACGCGCTGCCATTGCGCCACGGAGGCTGTGCAAGATTCATCTTTGTACTGAAAGCAATCAGACTGGAAATACGTTCACTTAGAGATTTAAAAAAACGGCGCATATGATTCACTGTATGTTGAATAAAGATGATGCAAGAAACTGCAGAATTAAAGTAACGAACATTATGTAAGCGATGTTCACACAGCCTCCGTGGCGCAATGGCAGCGCGTTCGGCTGTTAACCGAAAGGTTGGTGGTTCGAGCTCACCCGAGGGCGATCTTTTTAATTTATTATTCTTATTATATACCTTCTTCTGTAGCAACCCCGACGGAAGATCCGCGAAGAAATCGGGAACCAATGATGTCAACGTAAGTACCAAAAAAATTTCAAGGTGGTTTTTTTACCATAAAAGCATTTCTCCTTCGTGATTTTACAGCGACTAATCCAGCTGTGGTTGTTATAGAAATAGCGATACTTGATATAGAAAGAAAATGGTTTAAATCGCAACGTTTTTATTTCAGTAAATATTTGGCTTCGAATTTAAATGTGACTTTCGTTTAATATTTAGGGAGTGGGTAATTTAAAAATGGTTGATATACGACTACTGATTTTATTGTTTGCATACATTTTAATTCCGTTAATTAACATTTTCTCTTATTGACGATCGAGACTGAATTAGAATGTTAAAAACATTTGTGTAAAAGCCATTTGCTACAATTAATATAAAACGACAATAATTATGACCAAAGATGGCGAATTCCCTTTTGAATCAAGATATTTCGAAAAATTTAAGAGATTCAATCAGATAATTTGATTTATTCAGCGAGCGCTGCTGATAAAAGTGTGATCGGAAACGTAATTTATCAAATTACTCAATTTGCTTTATTTTTTGTCCCCCAATTTTTGTTCATTATGCAAACTCACTGCGGAATATTTTTTCATGATGATCTGCCACGATTTCATATGGACACAAAACAAAGGAATTTAATTTGATTAATTGGGTAAAAGTTGTTATCAAATAAATACGCCGCGCGCCCTCGCCGTAATTAATATTTTCGTTGGCCGCCATTTTGTCCAGAGGCGAAGCGATTTGTCATTAGGCAGAAAGTTGATCAGGAAATAGACACATTTTCAGTGTATCCCACTGTTTTGTTAATAGACTTGGTTAGTGATGGGGAATCGTCTGGAATTTTTCGTTCTTTTTTAGGGTCATATGCTGTGTTCGGTTTTTAAATAATTTTGCGGGTCATCTCTTTTTTATTCGCATGATTCGAATGTGCACGGTGGATTTAATGGGTTCAAAAATCTGCGATTTTTGCTGAGATGGCACGAACATTTTTAGAGTACTAGGATAATGACCGGTCAGTGGCTGAGTTGGCATCGCGTCTGGGTCTCACCCAGTCGTCGTGACTTCAATTGTTCGGCTGGCAAAGTCCTGCATTACGATACAAGTAACATCCTCCGCTTACTGTGATGGTAGTAGGAGATTTTCAAATATTGTCTGGTTATTCGTAACCTTTTTAAAAAAATTATAAATAAAAATAAAATTTATTATTAATAAAATGTTCCTCTTTGTGTTTTCTAGGCAATCCTATAATCAATATATTTATTCAGAAATGATCGAATATTTATACCTACGTTTCGATTCATTATAATCGATTAACGAAACCAATAATTTTGTTTTAGTTCTGCTTTCCTAGTTATACATAATATTCTTAAGCCTCATATTTTGGAAGAAAGTTACAAGAAAAAAAAATTCAATCGGTGCCAAATTATTCTCAATTTATTTATTATCGAAATTAGTAATCACATAGACATGTACCATCGTAATATAGTATTTATGTATCTAAATCGACTTCCACCCGCTTCTATCTCTCGGATATGACTCTTGGGATATTTAATTTTTGTCGCTAGTTCTAAAAAATATGGTCACCGTTGTAATTTTATATGGATCCAAAACGATGCCATCCATAACTGATTAGATATATATTAAATCAGTTGAACACCTATTTAAATGTTTCGATAGTAATAGGTACCCACTTCGATTGTTTGAAAGAGTTTTATATTACACATCACTAGTAGGTACATCCGTTACATTAAAACGTAATAAATTTATCCACGTTTTCTGAAGTTTAACCACAATACCGAAAATCGAAGTACGTAATATGATTATTAGTGGTATTGTGGCGCTGACTGGAGACAAACAGATACAAGACTACGAAAACACTAAAGAATACGGTTTTTATTTATTTTTTCTTGTACAGTATTATTTTTCATACAATGAGAATTTATACCCGCTAAGCTACTAAGTTAAAAAATTATATATAAAACAATAATAAACAAATTTAAAAAATATGAAAAACAGTAGAATAGTTTTATTACTATCATTCCTATATTTTGTGTGAATCGTGTATTGTGTCCATGATCCACCACTGCCTTATACGGACTGTCAGATTTATGCTGCAGTACAATCTTTTGCCACAAAAGAGCACGAACAGGTAATACATTAATTGATTTGTACATGATGTCAATGTCTCGCCTTTGCTTAAAAACTGTTTGACTTACAAGCAACTTTACCATGGCGTTTTGAATCAGCTGTACATGTTTTATGCTGGTCTTACACGAGTGTCGCCAAGAAGTTATACCATAACTTACGGTTGATTTTGCTAGAGACAAATAAATTAGTTCCATAGTTCTTATAGGAACTTAAAATTTTACTTTATAGAGTCTTCCTACAATGTCTCGAAGGCGCTTACAGATATTCGAAATTTGTACGTCCCATTTCATGTTACAATCCACCGTAACACCTAGATACATATACTGATTTAAAAATAGGAACTGTCTTACCATTGTTAACCATACGTATTTTTCATATTTATAAACAGCATTTACTCTGTGGCTTACCATAAACCGGCCGATTATTATACAAAATAGAAGTGGTTCAAAACAAGTTTATGCGTATATATTATCGCTATATTTATTAGTGGACTACCCCCGCAACCTAACCCACCCTCTCAAAATGATTATTGTATTCGAAATTAAAATTACTAAAGCGTTAAACAGAACACCGACTGCCTTGTATTAAAAATAATCACGTTATTCGATTCATTTAGGGTTGACTCCATTAAATCCACATCACTATCCGGTTCAGTATTCGTGGTGCATTTGTGCCGAACCATTTATAACGCACCGCTGATACTAAACACGAATTATGCCGAATATTAAATATAACGATGATTGATTTGTTCAAAAGGAATGAATACAATAAATCTACCCAGTTAAGTCACCGCTGATTGCGTGTACTACCAACGATATAAGCAGCACTAGATCAGTTACCTTCATGACTCGAAACAAGCCCAACGACGAGTGTGGGTAGGTAGATGATGAATGTTATTATGCTGGTAGCAAATACGTCCTTAGTGTGATTTTTCACGTAACACAATAATCTCCTCATAGGATGCCCTGGGGAAAATAATTTCCCTCAGAGGATGTCATCTTCGAGGATGCTGTGTGGAGGGTCTTTTTGGGGAGAAGAGGGATGTGAACGCGGATCTTAAAGAGACCCATGTTGTAGGGAGGAAACACAGCAGCCGGCAAATCGTTCCACATCCACATGAACTCAAGAACGAGTCGTAAAAACAATCCCTTCTCATGTAACAAATGTCAACCGTATGCAAATCTTGGACGCGCGTTTGGCACGTTTCCCGAATATACACCGGGTCCGAAGATATCAATGACGGTCAGAGAATCTTCCATTAATATCATTGTCTCTTTTCCATGCGATCGATAACTAATTACATAGCAGAGAGCTCTCCTATTGATTTCCATATCATTGGCCGCAATCGCGTATAGCAGTAACGTCCTAGGACCTAGGCTGTAGGCTCGTCCTACGAGTATGAGAATGCTTTTTATTATTTTAATATCTTTTCTTTTTAATGGAATCACAATGACGGGGCAGTTTTAATCAAAGTCCTCCCATGGCGGAACGTCAGACAGTTCTGGGCCGGCTTTTATTATTTGTTTAGATATCTCTTTATTATTAAAACGCGGATGATTTATTGTCCGAGGAATAGAGCGCTGTAGGAGCGCGGGAACATTCTTCATTACTTTTATCGCGGGGAAGTTGTCGTGAAGCATTCTACTTGCTGCTTACCGCCATCTTAATATGACGTGAACCTAGGAAACAAATAAATAAAAAATTAAAGTACTTACCTACCTACTATCAGACTATTCTAATCCTACATCGTTTGATGAATCGTTATTATTTATATATTTTTGTAAAAAGCATTAACTTTGTGGCTCGCCATAATTTACAATAAAAAACACATAAATTTGTTGTAGACCACTTTTATTTTATTAAACTCTACCGGTTTCGGAAGCACCCTTCCTTCATCAGGAGAATATTAAACTAACTTATGATATAAAATATTGACAAGACATATAAATTTTAGGTGTTGGAGTGGGGGGTAAGCAAATGGGTAGGGGTAATTGTAGGATTTCCGGGAAGAACAGAGCGATTTATTGGGAAAATATTCAGAATGGGACTAAAAGATAAGTTAATTTGGTTATTTAAAATACTAGCATTATTATTAAGGGATTTTCTAATTTCGAGTGCTTCTAAGTTATCCCATTTTTTGCTTTTATTGTTACGGTGAAGAATTGTAACCCCTGTGTCCTTGTTAAAAGTGTGATCTTTGGAAATTAGATGATTGGCAAATTCTGAGAAGTTATTGTTATTTAAGCATCTTAAATATTCTGTGACTCTAATATTTATATTTCTAGTTGTTTTACCTATGTAGAACGATGGACAATCATTACAACATAGTTGGTAAATACCTGAGTAACAATAAAAGCAAAAAATTGGATAACTTAGAAGCACTCGAAATTAGAAAATCCCTTAATAATAATGCTAGTATTTTAAATAACCAAATTAACTTATCTTTTAGTCCCATTCTGAATATTTTCCAATAAATCGCTCTGTTCTTCCCGGAAATCCTACAATTACCCCTACCCATTTGCTTACCCCCCACTCCAACACCTAAAATTTATATGTCTTGTCAATATTTTATATCATAAGTTAGTTTTAATATTCTCCTGATGAAGGAAGGGTGCTTCCGAAACCGGTAGAGTTTTGATAAAATAAAAGTGGTCTACAACAAATTTATGTGTTTTTTATTGTTATTATTTATAATGTAAATAATACCGGCCGCATCCATATTTAATTTCATGATTTTGCTATTGACTAAAATAATGAATACATTTTTATTTATTGGTCACATAAATTGTGAAACGATTTCAAAATACAATTGAAATGATATTTTCGAAGGCCATAACCCTAAAATAAATGTTCGCTGCAAGATTTGAGTAAAGTAACTTACGTCCATCCTATCTACTTATTTTATTAATATTGTGCAGCAAGGTGATTCCATAATAATAAAAAGCTAATATAACCTAACCTAATAAACAAAGTTTATTTTTTAATTAATTTTCATGACCTTTCTAAAGTGTGACGATTTATGACGGTGACGAATAAGGAACTCCAGTTCATTTTTTTTTATCAATAATGATATTCAAACTAAAATACCAGTATATTTAGTTTTTTTTATAAAGTTTAGTTAAAATAATTTTCAAAGTTTCAATTTTTCAAAGCCCACCAAAACGATCCAAATCTATGGCCAGTCGGTTTTGAACAGTTTTGAGGTTAGAATGTCAAAAGTCAAAACAAGGATGAGCTTTACCGTACATAATTTTATATTGTATTCATACTAAAGCATAACTAAACGTAACTAATAAAAAATGTACCTTTTTAGAAACTTTAACTCAAAGAATAATAGTAGTATTGAGCATTAACATTATCATAATGTCCGTTTCGATAATTGGTTTGCTCATCACTACTCCTACCAACTACAATTATAGAGCTTAAAGCCACACAAATTAAGTTTATATTTCGCCAAAATTAAAAAAAATCGAAAAAAAAAACGGAAAATAAAAATGTCCCTACTAATCCAAAAACAGGTTGAGCATGTGACGTTGTTTCAAATGCAATGGCACCAACAAAACTAGGTTTTTTTATGGGATCATTTTTTATGTACTTTTAAATAACGATTTATAAATTCTACACATAATTATATATAATAAAAATTATATATTCAGAATTTTTGTTTGCTGATCTATATGAATATATATTTTTAAAGCCATTATGGAGTTCCTTATTGTCCGATTAATGAGTAAGGTATAGCGAATTATCTGAAATTTTGACACGATATTACGATGAAGGTATTGTGGAATATATGTTTTTTTTTCATTCAAAACTCAGTAATAATTCCAATCAAAATAAATTGTCGTACAAAACACGTCACGACATCGCACTTACTGATACGTATATACAAGGTACATACATGGTAATACGTAATGCTACGTTGTGTTCATATCATAGATTACCACCACCGATGAATGGTATTTTTTTTATACTCCTAATTCTCTACAATTCAGTGATTAATCTTCGAAATCCTTCCAGGTGCATCACAGTCCCAACATTAATTTTCCTTTGATTATTAACATCGGTCATATCTCAACAAGTAACAAGCCATTAGGCGGGTGTTTACATCGACCACATTCAAATATCTCCATTAATCAAATCTCGGTGATAAAAACATTCCTGAAATATTAGCTCACAACCCTTCCGATATATTATTTGAACGAACCATTTGATTTGTTTGTGCAGGAGTACATGTTAGGTTGTATCCGTTTCATCTATGACGAAGAACAAATTCAATAATTTATAGCTTTAGATACGTATGGAAGCCATGATTGATTCAGTGTATTACTCCGGACTTTGAAATAAAACCGAATGCAAGTCGTTTCTTTGTTTTATGAAAAAGTTTTTTAAGAAAAATTCCAAAGTAGTATTGTGAATGGTTAGCAACTCGAAACTTACATTGTTTTCGTAGGTTTATGCTAGTTTTTTTTCCAGGTGGAAGAATTAATATTAACGTTAGAAAAAATATGCATCTACAGTATATTTGCGCAAGATTCCAGAGTGGAAGATACTCTCAGTATTGCCCCGGTGAAAGATCACCATTCAGAATTGAAACGTTACTTGAAATGGCTTTCAGTCATGTTTGGTGACGAGATCTGAATAGCCAGGTATTTCCCCACCTTCCTCTTCCCCTTCTCCTTCCTTACCCAATACCTTCAGCCTCACAACATTCCCCAATTGGGAATGCCATAGTCTCAGTGGCTCCAGACGGTTGGGAGCAGTTGGGACTCTTGTGGGGTATTCATGTAAAAAAAAAAGTAATGCCTGACGAAATGATATCTGAAAAAAAATACATATGTCTAGAAGAATGTTAAGAGGCGAGATTTATTAACAAAAATAAATGTGACTGAAAGTTCACGAACAATTTTTCTTGCATTTTCTTAAATGACGCTTATTAGCCTAATAAATTGAAATATACTTTGATACGTTTTCGGTGCCTTTGACTTCGGTTGCTAAGTTGTGGGTTTAATTCCACTCGTTATATTAAATATATTGATATTGAATTAGTAGGTAGTTTTTTTTATGTTTCTAATTGATAATGTTGATGGTTCATGCTAAAACGTCAATAATATAAAGTGTTTCCCATTTTCAGACATCAGAAGAATATTTAAAAAAAAAACTCTACGTTTACCCTCTTTTTAGTGACTGTTTTCACCTCAGTTTTGATCCATACACTGTTACCACGGGAGGAAAAAAAATACTCATGCTTTCAATCCGCATAATCTCTTTAGGACAACGATAATTCAGACCTTTCTGCAGTGTCATCCGATGCAAATCCTCGAATAAACCAAGGATGCACTTCCCGTCATCAGGGACGCCATCAAATTCGCTAAATTCCCGTGATTGCCCGCGATGACTCTCAGAAAAGCGCAATTCATCTCGATAATCGCCCTTTTTCATCATCTCTCATCCCTGATCCCCGTCCGCGCCTGCGCCCCGCCAGCGCGGGAAATTAATCTCCTCGGCGCGAAAAACGAAAAAAGAATTTGGCTCTCCATAAAACATTCATCAAGGGGAGGCGAGGCGGGAAATTCAAACTTGCCCGCGGTCCAAGGAACAAAGCGTTCGAACATAGAACGTACATAATATTATATACGTAGATATAACGCGTCCAACACGTAGGTATCTTAGGTGATAGAAATGAAGGGATGGAATGTAGAGTAATTCTGAAAGAAGACGTGAGACCATGTGCTTATTCGTGTTTAACATTTTAACACTGACAAGTAAATGAGCATTAATGCAATTAAGGCTAACCAAAGATGAACAGACTACTATTTGCTCTGAAATCACTTGAATGTCAGCTGAAATTGAGTGTTTTCACAAAATTTACATCTGCAACGCACACAAAATTTCAAACAAAGTTTACTGGAAACAGGAAACATTAGAAAAATAATATCTTTTAACAATGGCGCTAATTGCTTTTTAATTTGTTTTTTTTCTTACTGTTTTTTTTTAAAATTTTCTGTTTAGTTTAGTCAATTATAACACATGTAAACAATATTTCATTATGAAAAATTGAAAATTCCCAATTCGTAAAAACTTTAATGTAACAATATTGTTCTCTTAATATATAATCTGTGTGCTATTTTTATTTTATTTTGTAAAATTATTAACCTCAACACAGGCTTGTCCTAGTGAGGTTAAAAATTCTAACGATACAATTCTAATTAGATACAATGTAAAGAAACAATAAATAAGTAAATATAGATTATGTGTAATGTGGTTTTTCGTAAGAATGATGTGTAGCCCAAATTATTTATATATTATAATGTTTCGTACCTTACTAGGGGAACCTGTACTGAGGTGTTCATAATATTATATCACTTCACATGTTTTCAAATTGCACCTATTAAACATTTTAGTATGTGTTACAGAGAAAAAAAAATCAGTGTGATAATTTTATTCAAGGGAAACCTTAGACAATTTCCTAACTACCCATTTTAGAATTACTTAAACCATATATAGTATTACTTCTATAATATAATATTATATCATCGATTGTTATAAAATAATAAGAAAGATAAAAAATTGAGAAAATAATCATGTTTGATTGGGTGTTAAGAAGTTATGAAAAAAGTCGGTACTTTTTGTTTTTATCCAGACCGAAATATTATGCTGATCATATGTGTGGGTTGTTTCAATGGTGTAGGCTTGTGATTATGCAATTTATTTCCGAAGTATTTTTAAGTATTTGTCCGTGGATGGTATATATTAATGGGATATGTTCATGCATCTTTATTTGTGTCAATTTAACCGCTGATGTGTCATTAACTGACTACTAACATACCTCTCAAACTTTTTCATCACATACATGTATTACAATGCGTGTATACGAAATACGAGTATGACAGGAGCACGAACGGAAACCATTTATTTGACGGTGGCTCGCGCCCCGCGGCGGGCAATGCGGTGTGCAGTGTGCAGCGTGCTCTGTGTGTGTACAGTAATGTGCAGGATTCGCATCGCCTCAACAGTCATACGTAGTCAGTGGCTGCTGGCCGCGCTTCTACGAATACTCGCTGGGAAATGAAAGGAATCCTTTTTTTAGTGGTTTGAACCTCCTTTACCAATTTTCACCGCCTATGAGGCATGCCCATATAAAGCTGGTATAAATTTTATTTCATCCACGTATTATATGTTACCAGTTGCGGTTCGTGGTCTAAATCATTGGGAGTTCAACATTAAAGCGATTTAAAAAAGGAAAAAATGTCGGCTTTTTATGAGCAGATTTTCTTCTTCATTGAATATTATATATTATTCGGTCACTTCATTTCAAGTCTGTGTGGTAATGTAGGTATTAGAAATATTAGGTAATACGAGAAAAGGCATAAGTTTATATTTGTGAAAGGATTTATTTAGCCACAAAAATAACTAAAAACGCCGATACCACTTAAAAAATTGAATAAATTAATTAAAATCGAATTCCACCACGAAGTAACTGTCTCAAAATTAGAGATAAAACAATCTTTCAAAAACTAAAACAATAAGCATTCACACCATGAAATAGAAAAAAAAACACCGAAAAGAAGGAAAAAAGTAATAATAATTGCCCTATCGTTGCGCACCGAAATAGCGAATTTCGGCTTCGACCCACGTTCCGACACCGTTCGAAACCGTATTTATGTTGTATTAAATATCCCATAGGTTTTTTAGCTCCATATGTGCGTTCCGCAATTTGGATCGCGCTTTGTTCCTATATTGGTGGACCTTTTTTACTATGGAGTCGTGGCGCCCTGCTTAGGAATTTGTACTGGCAAATACTGGAGAGTAGTGGCCTGCTGTTGAAACTGTGGTAATATTGTAATCCGAGTCTTGTTCTCTGTAGTTTTTCCATGGGAGTTCACTACACAACCGCTCATTAGAGGAAACCGGCACTGTATGCTACGATTGCTACATTGGTTTCTATGACAAAACAGAACACTAACAAAACAGAACATTGAAGAAAATTGAAGACAAGAACAATCAAATAACAAACCAAACCTAACCATTTTTGACATGTTCTGTTTTACCGCCACTTTGACAAAAAAACTAATTCTAAACTTCGTCAGTGAAATATTCTTTACCCAAAAGTCAAAGGACCATATTCTCTTCTTTACTGTGCAAATAATTCTCTGGTTTATATTCACTACTCGTATTCTTTCACTTTTCACTAACACTTTCGGGAGAACCCATACATAATTCTGTGGAAGGGTTTGGATCAGAAAAATTACCAATTTGACAAGTCTTCACTCCGAAACAAAAGAGAATACATTTCGTAGCTGTCAATAATTCGTATAACACTTTCAGGTTCCAAGAAAAAGTACAGAAAAAAACTTCTTTGAATAAACATTATAATAGGCCCATTATTTACTGAGAATACCTTTAAATTTGTTCAAGGATTTCTATCGAAAATTGGCGTAGGATTTCAGATTAATTAATTTATATCGACATTATTTCATGTGCTGAACATTTTAGGCCTCTTTTGTTCAATCAAAATGTTGATTCCAGATAACGTATTTCTGTTAAAATCCACCCTGAAATTTTACTATTCTGCTCTTATAAGGTGAAAACATGAAATAAATCGTCCCATTAGAGGCGAAAGTCAATATGTGTAATACAGCTAGTAGGTAACTTAATGAATTTTACCTCCAAGGGGACGATATATAGAATGTGCGTGAATTGTAGAACCTTAATAAATATATACAAATTATGATACTTTAGTAATATATTTTAATCCGACATATTTCGGAAACACTTTTAACATAAAACCTATTTATTTTGGTATGTACCATACCAATTCCTTCACCCCCTGAAATCAGGGAGAAATAATCGATACCGACCAATGGCACTTGTAATAACACGTTTTATATTTATTTGAAATATTTTATTATTGCAAAAAACGTATTTTCTGGCTTCATAGGTTTAAATAGTAGGTACTCCAAACGTATTACAAGTCATTTCCAAACCACTCCTTTGTGCGTTATTCTCTCGATGGGCTCGACATCTTTGCCTCGCGTTTCGTTCCAGACTTGGTATAGAAATAGGTAGGCGCCGCATAATGGCTTTCCGTTCAAAAAAATATCGATGGCTTTCTCGACTAGTCGATAACTCTTCAGTTGAGAGAGATGGGGAGGCTGAAGGGTATCGGTGATTGGTTGGAATGGAAAATGAGCCGTGAGGTGGTAACCGCAGAGTTTTGAGGATTTCGGAAATGGTTGATGACTTGAGAATGCCAACTGGAAAATTTTACTCAAGGAATACAATATAAAATTTAAAAAATTTAAATTATTTGGAATTTGGAAAGATGATCAGATAAACGACGAAGAAGTTTAAAAAAATTATCTAAGGAATAAGGGTAAATAAAGAGAACAACAAAAACCCCAATGGTAATTGGTTTGGTTACTCGCTCGGGGGTTAGAGCAAAAATTGGACAAATCTCGTCTTCCAGTGATACCCAAGACGAAACAAAAAGGTCGCACAAAGCCCGTTGGATTGTCGAGATTAACAAGCTGTGCAGACACATTTGGATACTTAAAGTTAGATACTGAAAAGATTGGAAGCTCCTTTACGCAACATTCGGTACACAATAGCAGAAGGTAATTTTTGTAGGTGTGTCCGCTATGGACTAAAAACTACTAGACCGATTTGCGCGCGGTTTTACTAAATGATCCGCGTTGTCCGTAGAATGGGTAGGGTTGGGGGTAGAGGTAGGGGTAGGGGTAGGGGTGGGGGTAGGGGTAGGTGTAGGAGTAGAGGTAGGGGTAGGTGTTCGGATAGGGGTAGGGGTAGGAGTAGGGGTAGGGGTAGGGGAACGGGTAGGGGCAAGGGTAAGGGTAGGTGTAGGAGTAGAGTTAGAGATAGAGGCAGGGGTAGAGGTAGGGGTAACACATCACAACCCCAAAGCTTTACTTCAAACCATTCATAACCCCGGGCAACGCCGGGTACTTCAACTAGTTAAATCTATTGTGCACCGAATGAGAAGGACTAATTGAAATACATTACTGATAAATGCATCGCCGCCATTACTGGTTGGATTTCTTCGAACATCCATCGAAAACAGAATTTCTCTAGACATCCACAAAGAAGCGCCAATCAATCTTAGACAAATTTCCTCTCACTACTTCTGGCTGTAATATCATCCATTAAAACTAAACTTCTAGGTGTGCATCTAGATGCAGATCTTTCACTAAATCCCAGATTAACAAGACAGTAAGCGCAGATTTCTTTCACCTGCATCAAATCAAATCAATAAGCAGAAATATTCCAGCTAATGGCACAAAGATGTTGGTAAATTCTTACATTGTGTCACGATTTGACTATTGCAAAGTCTCCCTAAAATATACACTGACAGACTTCAGTCAGTTTTCATTGCAGCAAGGCTGATAACCAGCCCAAATAATCCCACACATCTCAACATCTTCATTGTCTTAATCGTACTGAGAGGATCCAATTCAAACTATGCTGGATGGTCTATAAGACGATACATGACATAGCGCCACCCTACCTGTCTAAACTGTTCACTCCAAATCAACTCTTCGATCAGCATCTTCGAAAGTCATAAGAAAGACTCGCAGTACGCAGTCCCGACTCCAATTTCGGAGACCAGGCTTTTGCAGTAGGCCCACCATCTCGGAACAAACTCCCTTCACATTTGCGAAAGATTGACAGCTCTACTGAATTTAAAGCAAAATTAAAGTATTATCGTATTCAGAATAACGACAGCATTAGTTTAGTAATGGTTTTGATTACTCAGTCCATAGGAATTATTTACTTCCTCCTAGATAACTTCTTTAATACACAAAAATTTCTTACACTTCTACTTTTGTGTGCTTTACCACTGACAGTACGGGCAATAATCGTGACAGGTAATTATAATATTGTGATTATATGTATATTAGTTGTAAGACTCTAGTTTTATGCCATAGTCGTAAGTCATTTTGGATTATTGTGTTTAAAATATGCACTTGGTCATAAATATGCATTAGTTTTAACTCATTAGTTATACAGTCTAAATTGTAAGTCACTGGCAATAAGTTTTAGTTGTAAGTCTATAAGTCTCAGTAGTTAGTTGCTAGATATAAGACTTAGTTGTAAGTCAATATTTATAAATCATATGCCACGACTACACGATCGCCCAACCTCCCAACTTGAACGTTTGGGCGATTGTGTAGAGGGGTAATTCGTACGCGTTGTACCAACGTTGACTGAAGTTGGGCAACTTCGCCCGAGGTCGATCCGGTGGAGAACTAGTTGGCCTAACCTTCAAAATAGTTGGCCGAACTCGCACAAACTGGCCTCCACACATTGGCCGTTCATTACGAGTTTCGCAGGCGATCCCAATGGACGTGCTGCGCGACGAATAAAACATGAATGAACTATTTTTATAATGACGAAAAAATACTAAAATATGCAACTAACGACTAAATTATGCATATTATGCTAGTAATAATAATAATTGGATAATTTGTAATAGGGCCGTTTTTCATTAAAAATCACCTCAATAGCGAAATGCATGTAATCCGATGTATAATCGGGACTAGTTGTTATATTTTTTTGCGCTGTAATCTGACTCAGGCTGTGCGTAAAAACAAAATACTGAGCTAAAACAGGCGCAACACCTATCGGTTATATTTATGTCCGGTATTATGAGTACCTAATGAGAAACGAATTGGGTCAATAATATTATAAATTTCGGTAGACTTTATGAATACGGGTAGGTTGATAGATTTGAGCTAAAATGGCATAATTAGTTTGAAATTCGTAGTTGGAACGTTGGCCGATCGTGTAGTTGCCCGATTTATAGTCTACAATCGGCCAGCGTCCTAACTCCAAACCGAGTTCGGGTTGGGACGTTGGGCGATTGTGTGGTTGTAGCATTACTTGTAAGTCATTATTAATATTAATATATAATTAATAGCTGCTAGGACTAATAAGTTATACGTCTGCGTGATAGGTTATATAAATTATTTGTAAAGCGCCCTTGGGGTGATTTTCCCACGAAAACGGTACAATAGAAGTAATCCAATAATAATAAATATTATTGTAAAATAAAAGCGTATGTACCAATAGAGGGTACTAATTGACGCTATTCAGTTTCCTAACTTCCTGCATAAAGTGCTGAAGGGAAATTTTTATTTTTTTTTAAATTGTCGTTCAAAAATTTTTTTTATTGCATCACTTTCCGAGAAGTTGTGATAGTTGTGATAAAGTATTTTAGAAAGGGGGAAAGGGAAGCGTTGGGAACTATTCAGATCTGATAACTAAATATTATTGCGGTGATCTCACCCCAGTGCGATTCTGGAAGTATCTTCTCTCTGGACCGAGTCGTCTCCTATCTCCAATCACATACTATAAATGCCAATCTCTATACGCTTCCTTCTCCATTAGCAAAACATTTATTATACGAGAAGTAGGAGACAAATATTACAAAAGTTTGTGAAGCAAGGTGGAAAACGATGTAAATTTAAATTGTTCAGATCCGATAGATACTAAATATAGCTGAATCCATTTCTTACGCCATTGCGGTATAGAGAGGAACGTAAACTTTGGGAGTCATCTTTAATCGCATTCTAAGCTCGCCCCCTGACCGTCCGGTAAGGAATGAGTATTTCACACGCCGCTCCAAACTGGGTGGAAAGTCTCACGCGCTGCAAACGGTTACCTAACTTTAGCGAACTTTGTTTTTCTGCGCGGTGTCTGAAGCGGCGCGAGAAATGTTCGTTCCTTACCGAACCGTCGGGAGCCGGCTAAAAATTACAGTTTATAAATTACACCCATACTCTCAACATAATATTCTACGTCCACCCATAAATTTATGTTGATTTTTTCGTCATTACCATCTTAACCTAATTTCCTGAATAGCTCCTTGAGCAAGCCGATATTTAGACTAAAATAATATATATTAATCAACGGAAGCTCTTCATCTCCCGCACTTCATGCAAACGCTCCTGTGAATGTGTGGTTTATGGAGTTTTTCCCCCATAAAGGACAAAGTAGGTGTTGGGGTCTCCGTAGGAACCGCTGCCGCCTTCTGCCTCCCTGCCCCCACCGACGAACCGAAAGTAATTTAAAAGACATAAAAGTTTAACAATAAGCCCCCTCACTTCCCTAAACGCCGCTACATTCACCCACCAACTCTTCTCCCATAGTCTCCCGGTTTATAAGATCTTATAAAGTACCACAACATCAGTCGCGATGATGAAACAAAGGCACTTCCACAAAGGAAATATTTTACTACAATCGTTAGATAGTAGGTACCAGAATATTACGATCTAATTTATTGGTTCCTTTTTACCGAGAATAGGAATACATGGTTATTTATGATCTCCTCTTTCATTTTTACGTATTGCAGGTCTTCACTCTAACTGTCATATAATGTGAACTGGGTGCATTATGGGTGGATCCCGTATATCTATTAAATTACAGCAAGTAGATTCGGGAGTAAAATACCCTCAAAGCTTTTACGGGTGTGATTTGACGAATTTTTATTTGGATAGTCGATGTAACATCGTTAGAGATCACGATAGTTGTCCAATCACCAAAAAACCAAAAAATGTATTACGTGTTCTTTGAACGCATCGTGTTTTGTTTTCGATTTTGCCAAACCCCTTGAACTATACAAGTGAATGGAGGCAAAGGCAAAGTTCTTGGCTTCTAACGCGTTGTATAGAAGCTGTTTGAGTAAACAAAATAGGGTCCTTAATCCCATGAGAATTAGCGGGAGCTCATCAAAAACTCCTCAAGGCACTCTTAATTATTCAACAAGTAGTTATGAATTTCTATGACCAGCCTGAATAGCCCAAAATCCATAGAAATAGACTTCAGAAGGCAATTTGTTTTTTCTTTTGGACAAAGAAGGCCGTTTAGTCCTTAGTTACGTTTTTTTTATAGGAGAGAATCTACTTACGTAATTACTTCAAATAATACGCCCGTAACTCTTATTATAAGCACGAAAAAAGAAACAAAAAATATCTTGGAACGTTTATATTGTTTGTAACCTGTTCTCGTTTCCACCAATGCCAACGTTACGTGTGGCATTCTAGTTTTTCTGCCATCCCTTCGGCAACGCGATATGATGATGAGATGGCATGTCGTCGGGTGGATAATCTCATTATTACAAAATAAAGCTGGGCTTAAACGTAAATGGATATTATTTTTCATCACAAAATGGCGCCAATGCTTTTTCTCAGAATTTTTTTATTTCCCCAAAAATAATATGCTCTCACTTTACTTATCCGCGGCCATTAGACCGGAACGTTTTAATCTTAATTGAACTCAAGTTAACTTTTACATTTTGAAAGAATCGAATACAATTTAGAATTTCCTCAAAGTCTTTCGCCATTAAATAATTCATTTCATCGTGAAATTGAAAGCTTTTGGTCATTATTTAAACTTTCAATATTTAGCCAGGATTAAGTTAAAGAGGTTTGCTTTGTCGTTTTAAATCAAGGGAGATCAGTCTTAAGCATATTTAGCCGGAAGAATTTAGTTAATAATATGTTCATAATAAAAACAAATTATTTGAAAAGAACAACAGAGGCTTTGATGGTTATGGGAGTTATTAGATTTTCACGGTCTTTTGACATTTAAAGTAAAGTTTTAGTGGATAGTGGAGCTGTCGAGCTGCCTTTTAGACGTGCTCTTACTTTTCAATGGCAGGCAATTTATTTAGTTGAAATGGGTTTGAAACATTATATTTCCGTATAGATTTATTTTCCTCTTTAAATAATATCCATGTTCCTTCAACCAGTTTCTCGTTTCCTCTCAAATTGTAAGATCCCGAACAGTAAAAGCCAGAAATCTCTAGTAGTATATAAACCAAATGTTTTCCTCAGTAATTATTTATTTGATTAATTGTTTTCAGGATCTCAAACAAACCAAACTCAAACCCGAATCCACCGGACCTTTAAAAAAGTGGGCTGTCTCGAGCCACAAATCACGTTCAAACATTTATACGTTTCGAAACGCCGAAACGAATTTTGCGCGTCATTAATTCTTACACGTTCATAATAATACCTACTCCCGGGCATTTAAAACTAGGGTCCAACCACAGAAATATTTATCTGGTATCCTATCTCCTATCTTTACACAAAGCAATAATTATTCTTCTACCCGATTGTCTGAGGCTTGACCAAGTGGTACATACTATACCATTCTGTCTCCTCATTCCCTTATTGACCAGCCTCCTTTCCGCATTAGCTCTCCCCATTCAATTGATTCACACCGCATCAAATAATCTCTTTTCAAATTTCTAAAAATGACGCCCCTTCTTGTACATCAAAGTAACGTGAGACATAACCTAAGACACAGTTCCTATGTGGGACACAAAGCCCCTTCTCGTGTCCATTGTGGCTTCATTGTTACTGTGTTGTCCGATCTTCGTCATGGACACAACTAACGCGAACGTAATGATTCTTTTATATAGACAGCGTTGAGGCGTCAAAAAAAACGGCCAGGTGAAATGCTACAAAGCTGCATTGTGAGCGCTACCATCCTTCAATGTGTCATCGATGATTTCCGATTGTCAAAAGTTTGGACAAGTCCCAGGGGAGGAGGAATAATAATAATAAATCGTCAAAAGGCCGACTGTTAAAAATCCTCTGATAACTATTAAATAACGCAATATTTTTCGAAATACCTATAGCCGATTCAGAAAATGGGAAAAAATTATATCAAACTCCAACATACTATTTATTTTCTAGCGGTAGTTCAATTGAAAGCGCTCCAAAAAAAACACAATAATTTATCCTTTCCGCCAAATGCGGCCATCGTCGGTTCAAGAATCGGTCGTTTTATGCCTCGTTCTTGTGCTAACTACCTCGGCTTTTGAACGGTTTGCCAGCTTTGTGTTTCCTCCCTCATACACCATGGGTCTCTTCAAGACACAGCTTCATTATTTCCATTCCTTTAAAATAACCTCCAGATAGCTTTCCAAAAGATGGCCTGACGGGAAATTTTACGCACTTATTGGTGTGCCTTAAAAAATCAAAAATAAGGTTGTTGCTTCCAAAATCTTTCTTATTTAAATGTCTATCTACCTACTTCAATTCAGAAAAATAGTTTGTAATCACCACTTTATTAATATATGCATATCAACATATTCGAAAGCGAAGCTTTCAGGAATATGCAGAATAAAATATTAGTATTCTGTATATTCCTGATAAAGCTTCGCTTTCGAAAAATTTTGATATGTATATATTAATAAAGTGTTGAATACAAAGTAATTTATAATTGATTTATTAATAATGACGCCACAAAGTGAATACCAATCTTTTGAAGAAATTATATGTTATAAAAATTCGTCATCACTTAAACTTTTGTAACAACGCAAAATAAATACTTGTGTTAGAAATAGCTTCTAGAAAATAATAATATACACCATGTCGTTGTATGGAGAACCTAGAATGACTATTATATTGAAGACGCCATATAAAGTAAAGGTACGAGTGCCTTGTGTATCAAACGCTTTGCCGCTGGCTTAGAAGTAGATTTTATGAACACGAACTGTCAAATGTGTTTTCAATTCGTTTTGGATGTTCCCGGCTCCCTGTCCGCAAGGGGCGGGTTCGGTACGGTCATTTAAATCTCGTTTCCCTTTTACTTTACCGCTCTTTCGTTATCTATGCGCCATTCATTGTTTCTATTTGTTTGTGCGCGCCTTTGTTTATATTCATTCAATATCCAATTACATTCATACCTTGCAATTCATACAATAAAACACAGTAATAAGGTTATGGTGTGTTATTAATATCTAACTATCTCTTCACCCTTATCTACTCCTGGCACCTTCATCATGTTTCTATTGTTTATTTTATGTACTTTTTCGAGTTTTCTGCAATTCGCTTGTACTGTTTCGTCCATTTTTAACTTTTCTTAATTTTACATTACAACTACCACTAAATTTTTACTCTTAAATCTTAGTACCTACCTATAGATACTTCACTTAGTTTCAAAACACTTTATTATCGTTCGGTGGAAAATTAAGTAAACAGGTAGGTAATATTATATCAAATCACCGCGTGTTTGTTCAATTTTAAGTATTTCATAAACGAATAGGTAACTATATATTAAAAGCGATTGAGAAATTCACATTAAAAATGCATGTCAGGCTCTGTTCTGAGGCTTTACCTCAAAAAATAAGTATTTCACAATGGGCATGTATAAAACGAGAAATCTGTTTGATAGATTCCTTATTAACGGCGATCTGTAGTGGTCACGTGTGAATTTTAAAATATTATGTTTGTGCTATCAGTATTTGAATGGAACTTGCTCCCAAGAACCAGTATTGTTGATTCCTTCAGCATCGGTGCACAGCTGTCCGGTTAAACGTGTACCCAACGACTGCGAAATGACTTACCGGCTTTTATAGTACCTCCCTCTTACAACGTAGATTTCTTCAAAAACATGGTTCACTCCGTCCTCTCTTGAAAAATACATCCTCCAATTGGCATCTCCAAAACTGCCATAGGACCTTGGAGAATTCTGACTGCAATAAATAAAATAATAATAATCATTGAATGCAAATTAATGCTAATTTTACTTCAATTTCATCATTCATAGCTGCCGCGTTGCCGCTTACTTGTACCCTTACGAGTTTGCTAAATCAAAATGACTTATTTTTTATTAATTTAACATCAATGTAAACATTTTCAGCTCCTCAACTCTGCGTGTCTCTTTAATTGATAGATCATTCCGTCTACATAGTTTCCTAGCCCTTTAAAATTAAATCCATTCCAACACATTCTTGCGAACACAATCTAAAGAATCTTTGAGACAATTTACGGCATCAAAGTTTACGAGAAGTTTTTCCCTTTACTTGTCCAATAAACTCACTTAATGAAACTTTGATTAAACCTCTTCACCCCCTCCGCCCCTGGCATCTAATTACCTTCGTCCTGCTTCCTTTGTTTATTATAAGTACTTATTCGACCTTTATACATTTGACTACCTCCCTCCTCTTTCTCTCTCTCTCTCTCTCTTCTCTCCTCCATTCCTTCCTTTTAATTTAAAGCTTTCAAGAGTTTCCGTAACAGTAAATATAACTGACAAAATGCTTTTGTTATGAGTTTTGAGTAAACTCATTGACCAACAGAGAGACTGGAATTTGATGCAAAATAATGATATGACATGCAAACAAATGGCGATTATCTAAAACGGGAGAAGATCAAAAGTGATAAAAATATTATAAATACATCCCAGCTAAGTTAGATAACGTCATATTCCAATCATCGACGACGAAGCGGGGATTGGTCGCATCTCCCTTGTCCCTTCGTCCATTATTCCGTTAGGTACCTTTGCTGTTCAGCGTTCTAATTTCATACATTGGTAATTCAATGTACATTGTGATTTTGTATTATGCTTGTTTGAATATTGTTTATGTATATATTAATAATCTAACTTCATCGGTGGAATAATTTTTCATTTCGTTTGATTTTGACACGCATTCTCCTACATCTCGCTCTGCAATAGGGTATATTATGGCATGGACCCCATTTACGTTACTAATTATAATTTCAAATCATTCGAAATTGATAGACTGTATTATACGTTTATAACTTCAATAAGGTGGACATTTACATGAATCTCAGCCAATTGAGTTTCATTTACGCGGATTATTTTACACCAAAACCACCTAAATCCCAAGGCCAGGACACTGAATCAAATTAGCCTCTTTACTTCTATTAAAAAAATATCTTTTATTTTCAAAATACTTATATATTTTAAAGATTAGAGTTTGTAAGATTAAAATAACGTAATTTTTATTTTTTTAATACGAGGTTTTCAAATAAGAAAAGCCTCTTTACCAAAGGGGCTGATTTGATTTTAATGTACCGGCCTTGAGATTTAGGTGGTTTTGGTTTAAGTAAATAGACTGTCTAATATATATTTTTAAAAAGAGAACTAATCCACGCATAAAGTATTTATCACAATTTCCTTCGTCCGTATGTACTACTTACTACTACTTCGACGTTTGTCCGTGAACTTCAGGGACAAGCGATAAAGTACCTACCTATAACATATTTATCATATCAAAGTCACATCGTTAAATTCTATATTTGAAATGATTATGTAAGTGTAACTAATTTAATTACACGTTGAGCAAAAATTTTACTTACACTTTTCCAAGGCCAGCGGATATTTTTCTAGATTGCCGATCAGTTTATTTTGTTTCGAAATCTATTTACAGAATTTGTTTTATTATTACATGGTTTAAATAAATCATATTATTTCAATAGCGCAATTTTCGTGAGAAAAAAAACTCGACGGTGGTTAGGTTGTGTTAGGTTCGTAAATGTGTATGTGAAAGCCATTACGAGTACTCGCATTCCATAATATTATGTTTTAGTTTACGATGACCTCAAGGGAAGTTAGGTTAGGTTGGGGTAGGTTAGGTTAGGTTAAGTTGAATTGGGATGGGTTCTGAATTTAAATTTTGTAAATAATTATAAATGTTATTATTTAGCGGGGGTGTATAAGGTGCAACGGGCAAAACCCTTAACTTTTAGCGTACAGTAGACATTACAGTACCTGCACTATATTACACATTTTTACTACACAGCACCCATGATTTAAAATTAGATAAGAAATAATGAAAATAATTTCAACAATCATAATTTTATTTTACATTTATGGATAAAAATATAATTCACATCCGTTGCGTGTAACGAGCAAAACTCTACTTTAAATTCAAATCGTTTTTATATATTCTATATCCAATGCCAAATAGATTTAAAAATATGTACACCGCCGCAAATTCCGTATGCATAATATGATTTATACCTCAATATTTACACTTGAATTTGGGTTATTCGAGATACTCATTTTCGCCCCATATTTAAAATCCATTTTTTTTTGCTTAAATTTAGGATGTTCACCGAAAAAATAGATAATCTCTTAGCAAGGTAGGTACCGACTAGAATTTACAAAACAGCAAGGAAATCGGTAAAACATGACAATCATAAATAATGTACCCTTTTTGTAATTGTCACGTTTCAAGGGATATTGTAAAAGTTCTCAATCCTAAAGTAAACCTTTGTTTTGCCTACCTAACATCAAACCGTGTGATTTTAATGGAGTTGTCGTGGGTAGGGGGTTTTCTAAAATGTGGTAGGTAGATTGTAAGAAAGGTGTGTTGAATTAAATAAAAACATTGTAAGTTGAATCATGATAGGTAGGTAGACTTGCAAACAAATAACTTGCAACAATCGTATAAAGAGTTTTTTTTTTTAATCTTAAAAATATTCTTCTCGGGGGTTGGTTATCATTATTTCTCTGTCCGGAACAACTCAACGGAACTGCACTCGTACCAGTCACGTAAATTAAAAAAAAAACCATGATGTTCAGTTAATTAATTAATTAAAAAATATACTTTGTTTACACCAATTTATAAATATACATAAACATCTAGATGTTTCGACAGCAACATGAACACCTAAAAAAAAAATCTTTTTTTATGTGAATACCGCACAAGAGTCCCAACTGTTCCCATCCCTCTGGAGCCAGTGAAACTATGGCATCCCCAATTGGGGAATGTTGTGATGCTAAAGGTATTGGGAAGGGGAAGGAGAATGGAATGAGGAAGGTGGGGAAATACCTGAATATTCAGGTCTGGTCATTAAACACGGCGAAAAGCCATTTCAAGCAACGTTTCAATTCTGAATGGTGGTCTTTCACCAGGGCGATACTGAGAGTATCTCCCACTCTGGAAAGTGCGCAAACATGAAAAATATTATTTTTAAATTAATTCATTGTGAAACACCACAAATTAATCAAATAAAATTTACTTGAAAAAATTAAAGTAAATGTGTATGTATATTTATAAAGTGGTGTGAACAGAGTATATTTAGTAATTAATTTATTAATAATGACGCCACAAAGTGAATACCAATCGTTTGAAAAAATTGTAATGATTAATTGTTATTGTGTTCAATTCGTAGAACTCTAAAAAAATATTTATATAAGGATGTCTCCCTCTTACACATGATGTTTTTCTATTGTTGTCTTCCTCTAATATTTTGTTTTGTCTCTCTTTTTGTAATATATCTATTTCATTCTATTGTATTTTGTACCTATATATAACCGATAACTCTGTATTAGAATTTAGTTATTATATTTACCGTGATGAAGCTTGACTTAAGCGAAACCGGTTGGTGAAAATAAAATATATTCGTGGTTTATAACAACGTGTTTCATTTATTTAATACAATAATGTCAAACCACAAAGACTGCGAGCAACAATTCTAAGACCCATACTTGTTTTGCTCGTTGTGACGTGGCATTGGAGATTTATAAAAAAAAACTGCTGTAATTTTTTTGCTTTAAAGGCGGTGCTTTTAGTGTGATCATTAAGCTTAACCTTGCATTGTCCCATAAAACTAAATCCCAACACCTTTTGGGTCACGAAACGGATTCTGAATAATATCCATATATTTCAAAGGTGCAATTAAAGTGACTCCGGCATAATAGGAAGGTGCTAGGTACTGGGTACTGGGTGCCAGGGCTAGGTGCTAGCTACATCGCCGTAAAGCCATATAATAATAGGATTTACCATTTACCTTTGTAGGCAGTGCCATGGTTACCGGGACAGGTAAAGGCCGCTGTAAAACTAAACAATTCAGACCGAGTAACGATTTAAAATATCATAAAACACTCGGGATGTTTCAAAATAAGGTGTATACGAAAACTTGGCGAGTCGAAATATTTCAACAACATATTCAGAGGGGGTATTTTTGTTTAAAAATATACAAAAAAAATTTAACTCAACTTAATTCGTGCAACACTTTTGTATAATTAGATTAAATTTAAATTAGACAGTCCAACCTGGTGAGTATGATTAATTATGGTGTACCCAATAAATACAACACGAGACTCCATACCCCATTTCATGTAGATTCTTCTTCCACTAATTTTATATTGGATACCGATATTGGATCGTATGAGAAATGAAACTTTTTCTATTGTTATTTTCAATTCAATAGCTTTGTTACCTTACAAATCAAATATACCTAGATATAATTATTTAATGGTAACCGAACAATTAATTCGACATAGCAATAAAACGGCACACTTTTGAAAAGTGATACCAGGTCATGAAGAATGATTGAAAAAAACGTGATAAAAGGGATTAGATTGGGTTTTTTTTTTGTTTTTTTCCTACTTTTAATTACTTGAATCACTTTTAAAAGGTTTGCCGATTTATCACATTAGAAACACTACATCTCAGAGCCAAAAAAGCATACAACAATGAACATTTAGACAAAAAAAACTTCTTATACTATGGTACTAAACTCGATCACCACAATAATCATAATAAATTTTAAAATCAAATAAAACACTGGATACGTCACACAGGGAGATCTGAAATAGAAAATATATTAACACCAAATACAGACTAACACCTTAACTCAACTGCACTTAAAAATCTCACAGAATTTTATTTTTTTTTCATCATGCATAAATGAATTCCTAAGCACTGGAAATCCCAGTGAAGATATCATTATTAGTTATTTTGTTATATAAAATATTTACATATATATATATAATGAAACATTATTATTATTATCACTATCCTAATTGATTTGCAAAAATCGATCAGTTAAGAATTGTTGCATAATAACTAACTTATTTTGCTTATGTGCTTAATATTTTTTTCAGTATATTTATGTATGTAAAAGCATAATGGGTGTCTTAGTGAGTAATTTTATAATTAAATATATTTTAGACGTTGTTTTTTCATTTATTTTTGGTCTAGGTAATTAGCAATTAATACATAAGTAATTGCAAACAAAATCAGCTCAAGTACTTACTTACAGTGTAGTAACTAATGAAATAGTTCCGCTTACTGATAGCAAAATCTACCCTTACCATTTTGACGTGGAGGCAAAGATCACATAACATCCATTTTGGCACCAGCCCTGGTCGCGCATTTTTTTAATAAGGTCCGCTCACTGCCGCTGACTGCCGTCTAATGATCATCGGAATATTTTGCGGAATAACGAATAATTATGCATTAAAATGGTGTCTGCGTTGTCTGCATAATATTGAGATTTATTTATTGGCAAATCACTGAAAAGGACATGCCTCCAGGTTCACACTGATAAATTTGGCTTTTTCCCCTCACCTGCTAAAGCGCCTCTGTTGATACTCTCATTTGTGGTTCCACCTTATTATTTATATAACTGTCCATTCCTTCCTGATAATACCAATTAACCACCATCGATCCTTAGCTGAGCATCGGCATTAGGTATCGAGAGGTTTAGAACCAATACGCAGTTCAGATACTAATTTTGTTGATCACATGTATGGAGTATCAAACTAAATACTAAGAAAAAAAATATTCAGTATTTATTCAGTGGAAGGTAAGTACTTGGATACTAAAAAACTAACCTATTTCGTATAAAAAACATTTTCTGTTCATAGTACAGGGTTATTCAAATTGATGAACTCAATGTCGTACCGCTATATTTTCTGAATTATGCGTTAAATGTGAATGATATAAGTACATAGCAATTAAAAAAGGAGGTTCAAAAGTTTCGAATCCCATCGCTAGATGGGCAAATAACCGCTAGAGAGCTAGCACCGCCAAGCACCCATATCGCGTCAGTTGTGAATCAAATGGCTACTATGCAGCACAAGGTTTTCTGTGTTTGTGAGTTCTGTAAAGCTGAGTAGGAAACTGTATCTCCATTTTAATATTGAACCTCCACCTAGAAAGAGCATTTATCTTTGGTATCACCAATTTGAACAAATTGAATCTATAAATGAAAAAATTTGAACAAATTGAATCCATAGATGAAAAAGGGCCGACCGCGTGTATCAAAGGGGAACGCGCGAAACTGAGTCCTGAATAATCCTGTATTGTCCAAAATTGTATCATCTTTGCCTCATTATATTTTTTCGCTCTTGATAGTTTATCTAAAAAAATAGTAAGTTTTCACAGCCGCGACATCTTTAAAATCGTGATTAGCAGTTTTAGTTTGATTTAATTTAATCATTTAATCCACCTGACAATCTAAATATTTTAGAGGTAAGTACTAGTTCAAATAAAGTTTCTAGTTATTTTTAAGTCTTGTTAAGCGCTCCTCACATTTCACAAAAACGGCATTATGAGTAATGGGTAGGTATTCATATTATCATAGATCAATAAATATTTACTATTGAAGCCACGTGCTGTGTTGTTTAATGCATACTGAGTAAAATTTCCAAGTCTCTCTAGCCACGTGCTTGGAGTATATTATTATTGTGTAATTCACTCAAAGGTTCAAGCACTTTTTAAACAGTTTTTTTTATAAGGTGGGGCAATGATTTCAATTTGTTCAATGATGCCTCCAATGTTTATTTGTTTGTGCAACGTCTGTCGGCTTGCGTTACAAGTGCATGTTGTGCTTTGGAACCAAACAAATCTGGTGCTTAGGCGCTTAGGCCACGAGGAGATCATAAATCAGTGCATTTTATTTTTGGAACACGCCCGTTGGGGGATTATTACCTACTGTAAAGTCAACGGAGGATGGAGAGAAACGCTTTTACTGGCAAGGATTTTAGCAGAACTGAAGAAATATTTAACTAATAATAAAAACGGTTTTTCCCTGAGCTGAGCCGACACCGTGTTATGAAAATAAAGAAATACTTAATATTATTTATAGGTACCTACCTATCTAAAGATTTTTGTTTGGTTTATTTTAAGATATTTTTAGATTTACGCTAAGATAATCCTCACTCATCTTTATTCAAACAAATGTAAATACCATCAAAAGAGACTAAACACTCGTATTACTAGAAATACCAACAAAGATTTACTCCAAATTCCTGTAATTCATACTACTTTTGGGTAACGGAACTTTAGGTAATTTTTCGATAAGAATTTCCAACATTCTTCCGGTTAGCATAAAAAAATCTGATTCACATAAAATATTCAAGCACAATGTAAAAAATTGGATTAAAAGTAATAATCGTTAAACAATGATTCGAAATCATTGATTCGACGATTTACGAAGCATATCTTAATATAAGTGTATATTCATAGGTATTTTGAAATTATAAAATAATTTGCAAAATTACTGCCTCAACACAGGCTAGCCTAGTGAGGCGGGTTATGTGAAACTTCAACTATAACTGTTATTATATTATTTTCTATTTTACTTTATAAACCAATGTATACTTACATTATTATATTATACATGTCTTTTAGTTATAGTTAAATTTAATTACAATAAAGATATTATTATTATTATTAAAATCCATTTCACCAAATATTTTTGCTCGGGAATGTGTTCCTTGAGTGCCTGCAATGACAATAGACAAAATAAAAATAGTTTAAAAAAATAACCTCGTCACTACAAATTAGTATGGGAGGTAGCGCAGGCTAAATAATACATAGAGATCCCCTAATACGCAAGGGGAAGAACCGAAATAAGGTGGGCTAGTAAGCCAATTTAAATACAACAGCAACTAAGTAAAAAGGTTCGGCTTGTTTACAAAAACCTAATATTTTAATTATTTTGAGAGACTCTTTTATAAATGTTTTATAATTTGCTTACCGCAGTTAAAATCATTCGAAAAACTAAGTGTGATTCCTGAGAGAAGACGTCCAATCGTCCATGGGCCGCCCCAAAAAAGTTGGGAGAGGCAACTACAGAGGGTGGGCCAGCTATGGACGGAGTCCGCCGCTTTAGCGTATGGCAGGGATGTCTGAATGCGATGGGTCCCCGACCCGAATAAGGCAAGGAGAAAAAGATGACGTAGAATATTAAAAATGTGGTTTATTGGAAAGTTTAGTTTAATTGCAAATCCTGGAATACAAAAATAAACCGTAATATTTCACTCGATATTTGTAAATAACCCGTGAAAAACTACACAAACGTTTGTTCAACGCATAGCCAATGTAATCGATGAAAATTGATGACCGTTTACCGAGTGTAAACTATGCGCAGCTGCGTTGGTGACACCGGGACTGCGTGTGAGTCTATTTTTAACTTAGCGGTCGCTATAATACATAGCCCTACACCGCCATTAAGTCAAACTGGGATAATGGAGTTTTAAGTCTTTTTAGACGCACTTTCTGTTGTTGTTTGAATTCTGCTAAACTTCCATAGAGTACAGTTATTTAAGGTAAAAACCTCTAAACACTGGATAAAAGGATTTATTATTCTTGCTTTATTCTTTTAAAAATTGTGGAGCATATATAAACTTTTTGATTGATGTCCAGATGACCATAAATGAAATTGCAAAACTTCAATGTCTCGGTGTGACATAATATTTTGTCTAATGGCACTTTAGTTGCGGGTGTGCGATCTACCATATTATGACTTGTGGATAACTGACGGGAATCGCCATTTTGATTAATTTCAACAATTTAATATTCAAAATTGAAACTGATCTTTCAATTCCAGACAAGCACCTACCAATCTGTAATACATTTTACCAGACGAAAAATTTTATTCTGTATTCGAAATATGTTACATTTTCTGATTCTGTAAAGATTCTGTAAAGTAGTACTAGTACTCTGACGTTTTATAGCAGTAAAAATATTAGGGCGCTGCGATCGTGTGAGAGGTTTTAAATGGCAACACCAAGATGGCTCAGAGGAAGATGAATGTACGTTTAAAAAGGGACAGTTGTTCAAGTGCATATTTTTTACTTTAAAAAAATTTGTTCGGCTTTATTAAATGTCTGCATTTTATTTCCAAGCTATTAATATTTAGTAGGTGCGTACCTTTTTTTAAGATTCATAAATATATATTATCTTTATAATAAGTACCTGCGTAGGTAGTAATAATTAAGTATTTGTTCAGCATGAGGCCAAATTACACGGATTTATCTCTAGTCAAACAAAGTGGATAGCAATCGAACATCCTACTAACCAAACTAGCAAGCTAGTTAAGATAATAAAAATCGACCACGTCATGGTGGGAATTCGTCGTATCATGAACTTTTTTACGATGATGATTTAGTGATGTAGAATGACTGGATCAATAACAAATCCCTGAGTGATGATGGTTCTCAACTCCGCTCAGAGGATATTAAAGACACCAGCGGGTGGTCAGTTCGAACGGCGGATTCCGTGTTCAAAATGGTCGTACAAATGTTTCGCACGACTACCTGAACCTGAGTTTTTTTTCTCTGCATCGCCTCTGAATGAATTATGAAGGTATGGAACGATATATCTTGCGGAGTTTACTAAGTTAAAGGGAAAAGGATGGCATGATGAAAGCTACATATTATAGGATGGCGCCAAGGAAGAATTCGTTCAGTAATGTCTCCTAATAGCTTTAATGTTTACCGCGTTTTGCTAGCACGCCCTATGCCCTTAAAGAGGATACTTCGGATTCTATTTCTGATTTATTTATTATTATGAGATGCCGCCAATGGTACTATGTGTTATTGTTAATTTTAGTAATTATATGTGGTTCGTTTTACTGATTTGTTCGTTTATACAAGAGGTTTCCAGCCTATATATATATATATACACTGTGACTGAGAGATAATAACTCTCATTTCCACGGTCGACTCTATACCCCACACGACATTTTCATCACTCCTCTTCTCCAATTTTTGGGTCGATAAATATTATATATACATGAATCTTTTACATATTATAGTTTTTGATCCAGCAGGACTGGGTGGGTAGTGCAAACCCAGTCTGCCATATCACATGAAATATATACAATATAAATAGAGAAATTAATACAATAAAATAAAATAAATAATAATAAAAAAAAGGTTGAATAATAATATAAAAACATATGAGAAGAAAATGTGAAAAACTAAAAATAAAATATAGAAATAAAAAATAAAATAAAAAAACATAATTACGGAAAGATAATTACATCAAAATAAAATGAAAAACTAGATAATAGTAACATAGAATAAATTAAATTAATTTAATTTAATAGATCGTCTTCAGGGTGGCAGTCTCATCATCTGCATCCATCGCTCATTGAGTGGAGAGCTGAGCCACGAGGATGCAGCCACGACAATGGCGCTGGTTGACTTCCGTGTCCTGCCCCAGAAGCTGGCTAGTCGGTGGCGTAGTAAAGCGGGGAATGAGTGGACCCTCCCTTGAGTGAACATCGTAGAGGAACTGCAGAACCTTGGAAGTTGCAGAAGTTGCCTGTATGCGCTGTTGTATCACACCCTCAGCTTGTCCCATTGCGCTGCTGAGCAGTGCGACCACAGCTCAGATGTGTATAGGGCAGTGCAGTATGTCTTAAAAAGCAGTTTCTTGGCATCGTCGCTACAGTGGTAGAATCGCCTTGAGAGCATTCCGGCGCGTATATTAATGGCTCTTCTTTGTCGTTCCATATCATCCATATCGTTCATGTCTACTGTGAGGATATTCCCCAGGTATCTGACCTGCGAGGACACAAGCAGTATATTTCCTTCTAGCCAGATTGGTGGGATATTTAGTGACTCCTTCTTGTGTTTAAATACAACTATAAGTGATTTTTTGGAGTTGTACAGAAAGTTGTGTGAGTTTGCGTACTCTTCACATATTCACATATGAGATGGTCCCAGCAGCACCATGTCATTGGCGTAGTTGATGCTATTACTCCTTTCCCCGCATATATAGCAACCAATCCGTGAGTCGTTAATCTCTTGTAGAAGGTCATCAATTTATATATTAAATAGAGTGGGAGACATACTACCCCCTTTGCCTGACTCCGCTTTTAAGGAATAGGGGTTTAGAAGAAGTTCCTGCCCATTGGATGAGATTTTTCTGTTGCCCATACCAAGTAGCTAGCATATTGACTGCTGCTGGTGGGACAAAACGTTTTATGAGTTTTTCCCATAATAAGTGGTGCGACACACAATCGAAAGCCTTGCTAAGATCTATAAAACACCCATAAACGGTAGTTTTTCTTTTTTGTAGTAGGCTATTGTTTGTTTGACTCCATAAATGGCCATATCAGTTGATGATATTATGTAGAAAATTATTGTTCACCTGATTACAGATCCCGAGGAACTTGGTTAGGTGTTATTTAATTTTTATTTATTTATAACCATCCGTTCTTAACGCTTGATACCATTTTTAACTAATATTTGGTCTACCGCCCGATTTCGCCGTTTTATAAACGTTCGCCAGATTACCGGTCGTTTGACAGCTGTGAGTTGTTGCCCAGCGATCGCTTAGTTGAAACCGTGCACTATTTTAATTAAAAATACAATATATAATATGCATTTGTGAAATGAATTCTTTATGTAGCAGTGAAAGTGATGACAGGCGAATGGCAATTATTCAAGATAAATAATGGACGGATAACGGTCCATTAACGAAATGGTTCGTTACGAAACAGAAATTTTGTAGTTCGTTTATAAAATTAGACATACACAGTACATTTTATTGCAAATGATAAGGTTGGTATATTAATATTTGTATTGTTAAAATACCTATCAATTTTGTCTGGGTGAGAATACTTCTTAACTAATCAATGTATGTCTGAGTAATATTAATAAAAAGAAAGTAAGTGTGCAGAGAGATGATGTAAAGAAGTGTAGAGAAGATGAATTGTAAATGACTATGAATAAAAATTTAAAGAAAAAGTAAGTGCAGTTTTGAAGTAAGTGATCACCATAAGAAAATTTTATATATCTGTTTTGTTAGTTAGTAAAGAATCATGAAGTCTATTAATTTTTCATAGTGGGTATATTTTGTCATCGTTCAAGTAATTTGTGAGTTCTTTTCTGCATTAGTATTTTTCACTTCTAAGCGAAGAAGCGTAGTTTTAAATTTTACTTAACCATTTTTGTATTGTTTTATATTTATTACACTTTAAAAATTGTCTCATTGCTCTGGATTATATTGAATTTTTTTTTACTTATCAGAACCAAAATGTAAGATGTAATTTCAATTCGTATTTCGGAGGATATTTTTAAATCACTACAGAGCAATACACCAGTCTCCTTTGAAGTTTGCTTACAGAGAAATTATGACACAAAAGTCGGGTTTTTTTTTAACATTCATTTATAATGTTGTACAAGTCCTGAAGTGACCCACATAATAACACATTCTTGAAATTTTGCAAGCTTTAATTAAAAGTCTCAGAAGTCCTGTGATGTTTTACTGTAAATAGTAACATTTACAGTCATAATCAAACATTGCCCATAAATTGTGCTTCCAGTATTTAATGTGTTTCAATATCTATTTAATTTTGGAAATCAATAATCAAAAACAAACTGAAATATATTTCTATAAGAAAAGACGTTTCTACTGGGTCATCATTTTAGTTTTTTCGAAATGCACTTTTTTATATAACACCTACAGATAAGTAAAAAGTATCAATATCTGAGAAAACATTGTTGTATCTCTTGCATGTTCCTCTGTGAAATTTATGTTAATGATTTGTTTAATGTGGGGTGTTGAATTGGAATGGCACTGGTGACTGTAAAGGCTCGTCTCCTGCGAATGTTTTTTTCGATACGTTACGCAAAAAAACATTCACAAAAACCTTGTTTTTTCATCTGCATTCTGTTTCCTGCTAAAAAGTTTTGTTTTGATTAAAACGTATTGAAATAATATACCATTGTTTTGTTTATTGTTTGAATACGAAAACAATCTAAATGTAAATGTATGTAAAATATTTTGTGTAAACCACTGTATAATATATAGACAATGAATGCATTTATCAAAATGTGTCCTTTAAAAAGTTCTTAATATGAGGGCTTTAATGCTATTTGAAATAGCAGACAAAATAAGAGAATATGTAAAAGTAAATTAAATTATTAATACGACTGATGTATAAGATAATTTCTTTTAATAATATATTATATTTTCGCTCAGTACACATAACCTTAAAAAAACCCGTCTGATTTATGCTGTGACTGGTGAATTATCATCGGACGGGACGCATAAGATATACACGCACCGTGCGGCGATTATTAAAAAATAGAACAAACCCTCCCCGCCTTCCCCTCTTCCCCAGAGAATGGAATGTTTTCCATCAGTGATAGAAAGCAAAACATTGTGTATTGTAACGCCCCTTTATTTATTTTTGTTTTTGTGTAAATGTTTGCAAAACGCATTCGCAGGAGACGCGGCTTTACAGAATCGTTGATAATTTTTCATAAATACAATATTCTTGTGATACCTCGATGGTTAGTTTACCGTTATAAATTGGCATATTAGGAAATACACGCACAATTTCACACTCAGCGAGCTTCTATATATAACAGAAGGTAAGTCCCTTTTTTAACACCTGCCCGTGGCAATCGGAATGCGTGCTAAATTGTACAAACATAAATATGATTTTTATGTTGAATGATATGTGCGTATCTAGAAAAAATTATGTTTAATTTTATTAGCAGAGTAGCTTCGTTTACTTTATTTAATGTTGAGTCAGCAGCTGGTATATTTATGGGTTTCTTAGATTTGATGCGAGTGTTTGCTTTAATTTTATCTCTTCCGCGAACAGGAAACTAATATAAAGTAAAATTTACATAAAATCCACATGCTAAGTTTTCTATAAAATCCCTCCGTTCGTTAATACACGTGCATAATCAATATTACCATATTAGTTGACTAAAAGTAAGGTAAGTAGGTAAATTCTTTAATAAATGACATAATAGACATCATTATATGCACTATCAAATTAGCGAAATACTCATTACCAATTCCAAAATATGCACTAACAATGCCCTCATATTCACTAAGGAAACCGATTATTATATTTAAAATCCCGCATGCAGGACCAATCCCAGGATAAATTTTCCAATTCACCGTATTTGTGTGCAATATAACGCACAATTTCACAATATCGACATTCTTCACAATACCCTCTCAAAATATCTAACCGCAATAATACGTACGAACACAAATTGTAATGCACGCCTATAAAATGAATCGAGAGCATCTCCTGTCCCGATCCTGTCTTCCTCTTCCTCTCCTCCTTTACTTCTTATTTTGTTTTTTGTAATAAAACATACTTAATTAACCATTTTTAGCATAAGAAACTTTGTTGGCTTACCTTTTGTAAAACTTCCTTTTTGTATAAATCTGTACTAAAAGCTGTTTGTTTCTTACAAATAAATAAATAAATTGAAATGGTTCAAAACAAATGTATGCGTTAATATTATTAAAGATAATAGCTTTAATACCTACGTACATACATTTTAGTGGGGAGTACAGCAATTATAGAAAGAAATACGGTAACTCCCTCTCTAAACACAAGAATTTCTCAATTAGGGAGGTATTAATTTTTTTTAAAAGACACTAAAAGGATTATATAAATAAATAAAAAATTAAATAAAATAAACATTTTCAGTACTTACATACATGATCTTATTACCATGTAAACAATGTTGTTAAAATAAAATAACAAACTACGTTAAAACCTAACCTATAAAATTCAAGCAGAATTCAATTAATGACATGATATCGTATCGCGAATTCTTGTCCATGAGTACGAGTGGAAGATAAAGGCCACCATTCAAAATCGAAACGTTGCTTAAAATGGCTTTCTCCGCCTTTGATGACCAGATCTGAATAGCCATGTACTTCCCAACCTTCCTCTTCCACTTTCCTTCCCTTTCCTCACTACCTTCAGCCTCACAACACATCCCAATTGGAAGCAGATGGGAATCTTGGGCGGTATTCACTTTATTTTATTTTATTTTTTAATAACGATTTAGTTACCTATAAATGCAAGTCTGTTACCCTGCACACTGAAAAAAGAAACTTGTAAAGTTATAGACATACATATTATATTGCAAGGATTTAAAATTTAAGGATTCAGGGAGAGTTTCAAACTTCGACACGCCATTTCCCGAACATATTGTTTCAGACGTTCCGGACTAGTGTTGTAGCAGTGCGCCGAGGAACTATTCCGCAGACGGTGAAGCGCCTTGTGTTACACCGTTACATGGAGCCGTTACCCGCACGTTTCTTATCCGCAATTGAAAAATATCTCCCGTACGTGACAATCCACTCCTCACTGGCTTGAGGTGAGAACTGAGAACATCCCCGAGGGTCGCCGGGCGCCACCCAATTTTTCCAGCCACCTTCTTATTCCGGCAACCGTTCGCAATATAATAATAATAATAGTTGGATGATTTGTATAGCGCCGTTTTTGTGAAAAATCACCTCAAGGGCGCTGTAATAATAATAATAACAAAGCATTTATATAGCGCAGTTTTGTGTTATTTCACTTCAATTGCGCTTTGCAATGAACAAACTTAAAAAAAAATGATTAAATAACTCCATTCAGTGGTACTCCTACAGTGCTCCTTTTACATTCTATTTATGCTTTCTTAACATATTACATACATTCTTGCTTATTACTCCTACAGTACTCCCTGGGTGCATATTCATCTAATAAAATTACAAAATATTATACAGTATATACACGACTATACAAAAATAACACATTCACAATAATACTGCAAAAATAGTAACATTTTAAGACAGGAGTCGGGTTATGTTGACCAATAACTGACTACACATAAAAAAAAATATATACCGAGGAAACCGAAACCAAACAACTACCAGGGGCTTTAGGAATTGGCTTTTTACAATAAATTGAAGACAAATTAAAATTTATAGACAGCAGTATTTTTTAAATAATTTTGTTTTTAAATTCAGTCAATTTCTGGATAATAGTAAGAGCTGGAGGAAGTTTATTCCAAATGGGAGGGCCATTTACACGAAAAGAGCGATCATAATAGACGGCTCGATTTGACCTTGAAAGTTCAATTAGACGATTAGTAGCATCTAGATCTGCTGACCTCAGAGTCAGCTGTCTATCACTGAAGTCCTGTCGGATGCATAGTTCAGATATATAGGCTGGCGCCATTCGGTTACTGTGACAGGACCATAACTGCAAAAAGCGAAACTTTTGTACTTGTATTTATCTCCTGCAATCTTAACGTCATTCTGGTAATTATTCGGGAATGTTCGCGACACTTGAAATCAACATCGCCAGCGTAGAGCAAGAATTCCGGTAATGGAAGTACCTACGCAACAAATTTCCGTTGGGACACTCACATAAATGGTATTACAAGGAAACTCGCAAAATACACAGATTTTTTTTAAATATTTGAAATATTTTATGTCAAAATGATGTTAAAAAAGTTTACTATGCCACTCGAATGTGGTATATTGGGATGACAATCGATAACTACTTTAACGTTTGAGGTTATCTGTCTTAGATGTGTTCGGCGGTGTGTAGTGTACCTTGATACTTACCAATACTCACCAGAACGCTTACGTTAATGATTGTCGCGGAGATATTAAATGAAAGAAAGGTTCACTATTTGTTTGATTTATTTCTCACGCGTACAAAAAATCAGAAGGAATATTTAAAAGACTAGAAGTGATGCATTATGCAAATCTACAAGTTACTGGCCAGTTTGACAACACGACCGGATCAGCAGGGAGCAGAAAAGTGAATGATTCTCCTGTTCTGTGGATAACAGAAAGTCGGCCGGTTGACATTTGAATGAAGGGTTACCATAAGAAAAAATAAACTTTGTGGCTAATAAATTGCTTGCATATTACATACCTTCCGCCCAGTTTCTTAAACGACTTAAAATTACATAATCTTAAAGTATGGATGTAATACTAATACATATTCTTACAATTATCTTTGATGTAGATCAATAAGTATATACTCCAAATTGCTTATTGTTGATTAATATAAATCAAAGATAATTGTGTTACATTTGCATATTGTAAATAAACTAAAAATAATTACATTCGACATTTTTTCTTTAAGACTTTTTTAAATATGTAACATCACTTTACAAGTCATCTTAAATTGTATTAATAGTATAAATAATAAATACTTAAGCTACCTCCTAAATAAACATTTTGCTTTGAGCAAATAAAGGAGTCAAGTGACTTACGATTAAATACAAGTCGTTATTTCAGACAACTTAAGCTTGATTAAAATCTACATATATATATGGTAAGTATAATACAGGATTTTTTAACAAAGTGATTTCCCTATCACTGGAATAAAAAGAAAATTATTATTAAACTTAAGCTTAAAATCTAAATGTTTTTAATTTATGCTTATCACAAAAATATAAAGTTGTGTTCATGAAATTTGAGTCTTATTTTGAGTGTTTATTTCTAACTTATCGTTATTGTGGTTGTATAGTATTATCATTTTTCATGAACGAACAAGAGTATATTTTGTACGATTACTTACCTATGCTTCGGTAAGATGATGAATATATCAGTACATAATAATTTTAGTAATAACCTTTTAACATGTGTTATGTTGATTATATTGTCAGCATAACACATGTTATCATGTTCTTTAGGTAACAGATATTTTTATGCTATTATATTTATATATGATACATTTTCTATATTTAGTGTAAGATTTTGTGTAATGTTTAAATTACTATAGCTAGTTGAATGGTTTGTTTAATTTACCCTTTCATTTTCTTACAATTAGTTACATGGTGAACATGTTTTTAAAGATGAAAAACTTTTCAGTATTACAACGGTTCATCTCGTCGATGACCGTGATGCATTTCTTTCTACATAGTGTTTCTGCGCTATGTTTTGAGAAAAAAATTGTATACAACAGTACTAGAGTTCAAAATTTATACAAAAATTGTAGACTTTAGTATCAGTAATTTAAAAAAAATATACATGGTTAGCTATGTCTTGAATATGATATTTAGGCATTATTTTTTAAATTTCTTGTAACCTCTTTGAGATTAATATGGTTTTTTGTAGAAAGAAAATAATTAATTTAATTTGCCAATTTAATTGCATTACGACAGGTATCTGTCGGGAAAATGTACTCTGCGACCAGATCTTGTTCTCTTGATTTCTGGGAGTGGTTCCTGGACAGATGCGTAAGCTGGCACGTTGTCTTCTACAGGTATGAAAGCAGGTTTCAGTCGGTCTATGGAGACACGTTTAGACTTTCCTTTTATGCTGATGACGAATGTCTTCTCATCGCGTTCTTCTACCTTGGAGGGGCCTTCATAAGGGTTTTGAAGGGGTTTTCTTCCACCGTCTGTTCTGAGAAAGACGTGGGTAGTTTGAGCTAAGTCTTTATGCACAAAGCACTTTCTTGATCCATGAGCGCTGGCAGGTGTTGGCTTTATATTTTCAAATTTCCTCTGCAAGCGACCGACGTATGTATCAGAATCTTCTCTAGGCGTTTCGGTGAAGAAATCGCTAGGCAGTCTCAATGTTCTACCGTACGTGAGTTCAGCAGGGGAACATTTTAGGTCTTCACGAACTGTGGATCTCAATCCGAGCAGAATTAGTGGGAGATTTTCCAACCAGTTCGGCTCGCCGCTTGCCATAAGAGAGGCTTTCAGAGTACGATGCCATCTCTCTATTAAGCCATTGGCCTGTGGGTGATAAGCGGTGGTTCTTGTATGTTTGATCCCAAATTTATCTGTTAGCTTCTTAAATAAGAAGCTCTCGAACTGACGTCCCTGGTCTGTAGTAATCGTCTCCGGGGTACCGTGACGAGTTATCCAGTGGTTCATCAGTGCGGTTGCTACTGTTTCAGCAGACATGTCCTTTAATGGTACAGC